>JAODAL010023112.1:0-63345 GCA_025379985.1 Phyllomedusa bahiana
AATTCTTGATGCATGTTTTGGTCCTTGTTTAAATTTTGTATGGGTAAAAAACCTGTCGAAAACCGACCCAAAACCTCCCGAGAAACCCTCAAAACCCTTTTTCTGGAGAAGGTGTTTCAGGCGAGGTTTTGAAAACCAAATAAGCCGTGTGAACTTGCCGTTAAACTCCTTGAAGGGAAAAAAAAAACACGTCTTACAAAAAAAAGAAAAAAAAAGTTTTGGACAAAGGAAGCCACACGCAGTGAAAAAATGAGGGTTGATTCTTTTTTAAAAATCTTCCGCGGGGTTTTTGTTTGGTTTTGGTCACCCCTTTAAACCCTTTAAAACAGACATGCTCCCCCAAAGACCGGGCAAAGAATTTTAAATTTTCCAAGTTTTTTGGAGTTTTTGATTTAAACCCAAAGTCAAAACCCAGCTGTTAACTACGTCAATTTTCTATTGAAGTTACGGGGGTTTTGGTTACGCGTTTTAAAATTCCAAAAAACCTCTAAAAAAAACCTGCGTGTAAATTGCTTTTAACCAGGATTGCTGTTGCTCGGTTGCAGAGGAGACATGCAGCACAGAAAACATAAAAGAGAGATGAAGCATGAGGACAGTCATCTTATTTTTTTTTGGTTGCCCACACCCCCCTTTATATAAAAATTAAATCCCACATACTAAATGCCTTCAGCACACTACAATCAGTTTAGTGCAACATGAATTATTGTTTACAGCTCGCCAGACAGTTAAAACACAGGGTATTACAGCGAATGTCTCAAAACAAAATTAAAGTTACAAAATAATTACTTTAACAAAAGACAACATACATGGAATTTTAGTCTTATTGAAGCACTACCATCCAAAATTTTCCCTTTTCCCAATTTTTCCCTTAGCAATTTTCCGCCTTACAACACAGGGGGACAGACAGGGGCCCGAAAAAATCTACTATATTCAGCTCATGGGAAAAACCCAGAGTACTTTTTACAAACCCCTAAAATTTTTAATACATGCCGGTCACATTATTTTACCACTTTCTACTTTCGTGTCATAGCTCTTAAAAGAAAGCAAGGGAGCTGTTGGGGGGGGTATGTAAGGTGATTTTCATGGTGTCTGCACACATATCCCTCTTTGTGGTCATGGGTTTAAATGGAAGATTTTAAGTTTAAAAAAAAAAAAAAAAATTTTATATTATTAGTTTCCCCGAAAGGGGGACGTTTTCCTTAAACTGTGCAGTTTCAACTTTTCACATTCATCTGTGGTGAAAGCTTATCAAGGATTGGCAAAAGGCAGCATTGGAAAAAAATTTTTGGTTTTTTGCAGCACCACGTGCCATTTAAGTTGTAGGTGAACTTCAGCTATTGACATTGGCTGGCTGACAAACTACAGTGGAGCAGCACGCCACCAGAATAAACCAGGGGGCAAAAAAGAAAAAAGGCGAACCCTTCGGCATATGGAGCTCTGAAGCAGACGGAAGGTCACTGCACCCCTGCTAATGAAGATGCGGTGGCAGAGAAGGCTTTAATTAAGGGCAGTATCAGAATTGGACGTCCACTAATGAGCAAAGGGTTGCCTTCTCGGATGAGTCTGCTTCATCAAACGGATTAACCTTGGCCAAAAAACATCTCAAAACAAGCACACAACACAAGCTGATGGTGGTAGCGTTATGGTCTGTGGAATATCGTTACGGCATTCTTTGGGCTCTCCCCCCCCCCCCCCCATCCCTGTGGAAGGCACTCAAGATTTAGCGAACCCCATTTTAAGATCCATACCCCCATAAAAGCCAACACCCCCTTTGGGTCTTCCAGGAAGACGACCCCAAAAACACAAACTAGAAAATCCAAAACGGTTAGGGGGCCATGACCTAGCTTCCATACTCCCCCGGCCTTAATTCCCCAGAATGAAACCAAGTAACTTTGGGGGGCCCACCTCAGTAGTCAGTGGTTCTTTGCATCACTTGGCTTCAGTTCACGACAACCTCCTAGTAACTCCCAGTTGATCTAGTTGCGGTCTGTTGCATATGGTGGTTCCTCTGAATTTAAGCTGGTAGCCATAATAATATGACTTGACCGGGTCCCCTGAATTATCCCCTAAAATATTAAAGAAAAAAAGCCCCTTTCCTTGTAAAAAAATTTTTGATATTTTTTTTAAAGCCCCACACAGAACAATCCTCATTATTTCCATAAAAGGGGACAATTTCGGAAAATCTTTCAAAGGAACCTTTTTAACCCGTTTTGGGGAATACAGTTGTGGGAAAAAAAAGAGCGGGGGGGGGCCAAAAATTAAAACCTTACAATATAAAAAATATATGTGAATTGCCCTCCCCGGGGGGTTTTTACTTTTGGCCAAAACCCAAATTTTTTTGCAGGGGAGTTTTCCCGTGTTGTCAGGACCTTTGGCACAAAAAAGTTAGGGGAATCCCTCTTGGTGTGGGGAAGTCATAGGGGTCCCCTATTAGGTTACTTCTCCCCACTGACATACATATTCCCATTCTTTTAACAAATTTTGGGGCATTTCATAGATATGCATTCCCTTTTTAAGTTCTATTTATGGCAACATCCGAGTTAGACACACCTGTGGATGTATTTTAAAGTACACCAAAAAAACACTGCTTTTTTGTAACAACATGGAAAAGTCTAATGAAATCATCCAAGATAGCAGGAAGAGAATTGTGGACTTGGGTGCAATATCCAGAATGAATTTCCTGAATGTGGCTCGTTCATCTGTAAAAACAATTATACTGAAGAAAACAAATGGAATTGTCCCCCCATCAACCGCTCAGGAAGGAGGCGGGTTCTGTGTCTCAGATGAATGCGCTTTGGTCAGACATGTACTTATCAACCCAAGAACAAAAGCAAAAGATATTGTGAAGATGCTGGCAGTATTGTGTCATTACCAAAGTTAAATGTGTACTGTATCAACATGGGCTGATAGGCCACTCTGCCAGGAAGACGCCATTACTTCAAAATAAACATATATAAAAGCCAGATTACCGTTTGCAAATGCATTTTTGGAGACTCGTGCTGTGGTCTGACAAAACTTAAAGTGAACTGTTAGACCATAATGATCATTGTTACATTTGGAGGAAAAAGTGAGAACCTTGAAAGCTTAAACACTGGTGTCAAACTGCGGATCTCAAGATGTTGTTAATGTACAACTCCAATCATGATTTTATATAATCTATATCAGTGGGCATGTTGGGTGTTGTAGTTTCAAAACTGCTGGAGGGCCGCTGTTTGACTCCCCTGGCTTAACACCACCAATCCCAACTGTGAAACACGGGGGGGGTGGCAGCATCATGTTGTGGGGTTGCTTTGCTGCTGGAGGGACTGCTGCACTTCAAAAAACAAATTGCATCGTAAGGAAAGAAGATTATGTGGCAATACTGAAGCAACATCAAGACACTTGCTGGGAAGTTAAGGCTTGGGCGCAAATGGGTCTTCTAAATGGACAATGACCCGAAGCATACTGGCAAACTGGTTACAAAGTGATTAAAGAATAACCAAGTCAATGTTTTGGAGTGGTCATCACAAAGTCCTGATCTAAATCCCATTAAAAAATTATGGGCTGAAATGGCAGCTCAGAGCAAGGTGACCTACAAACATGGATCAGTTACACCAGTTCTGTCAGGAGGAATGGGTCAAAATTCCTACAAACTACTGTGAGAAGCTTGTGAAAGAATACCCAAAACGTTTGACCAAAGTCATACAGTTTAAGGGACAATGATACCAAATACTAATGAAATGTATGTAAACGTTTGACTTTACAGAAAGTAATAAAAATGCCTTAAAAAAAGTCTCTCATTCTGACATAAGACAATTATAAATAATTTTGTTAGACCTAAAACGGGTAAGGTTTCTTCTGATTGCATGTCAAATTGTGAGTACATATAAAAAAAATTACATAAAGTCCATCAAGTTCAACCAAGTATGGAGAGAAGGTGTGAATGGAGGGAGTTGTAGAGGCAATTTTACAACTTAAAGAGAACCTGTAACACAGATTATCCTCCCCGTGCTGAGGGCAGAACAAGCTGGTGTCAAACATGCCGTTTCCAGCTCTGTGTCCCTTATTCTGTAAGATGCTGTAGTTTTCGTGTATTTAATGCTCAAATCTGCAGTTTTCAGCCAGAAGAGTCATTCGAAGAGTCCGTTTTTTTTCTAACCCCGCCCACCTGAGGCTAGCCCCGCCCACCGCAACTGATAAACCTATTACTTTGAATAGGTAGAAACATGTGAATAACTGTCAGTGGGAAGGGCTAGCTTTTGGTGGGCGGGCTTAACACCTGCTCATGAATAAGATTTGAGGGGTAAATGCTCTAAAATTGCTGCATCTTACAGAATTAGGGGCACAGTGCTGGGAACAGCAGGTCTGACACTAACTTGTGCTGCCCTCAGCAAGGGGGGCACAACCTATGTGACAGGTTCCCTTTAATATGAAACACGAGGCATAAACCAATGCGATCTTGGAATATTTAATTTCTCATCACAAATAGAAGTCAGACGAGATCTACATTTTAATACACAAATATTAACAGGAATTATTAATATTTTGTTATACTTCTCACTCTCTGTAGCTACTTCCACTTCTCCCTTCCCTCTCCATAGATTTCTATGGATTGCAGGTAACCCAAGGGGAAAAATAAGATAAATGAAGTAAAAGCTGCTCTTAATCTACAAGGCTGTGGTAAAACTGTGATCTGCTGCAGCGGTTATAAGTTTACAGTTACAGGTCACCCTGGCCCACAAATTAGGATCCAACAGCTTAGAGCAGACACCAACTCTCTGAATGTCAACCTGCCCAGAAAGAACTCTAGCCAGAGTTCTTCCTTTTACCAGGTCTCGCCCATCCTACATTCTGGGAACTTAAAAGTTTGTTATCCATGGGTTGGGCACAATGTCTAGTCTTGGATTTAGTCATGTAAAACCCATGTTGACTCCGCATGAAACTTAGACATGGACTTTCAATAGTAGACGGAGATATGACAACATGGGTAGTCTATGGGGAGATTCTGCCCTGAATCTGCCTCTTGAATTGGCAAATCACAGAGATTCTGATTTTCTGTTGAAAACAATGTGATGTGGATTTCAGTAAAATTTGGAGGACAATTTTGAAACATTCAGCACTGGGTGCATGGAAGAGTCAGTGTCCAAATCAGCTGTGTGAATATAACCTAAAGGGAATCCATCGCCAATATTTTGTTTTGCTGATAAAAACCAAATAAGATGGATAAAGACTAATCGTTTCTTAACTATTTTTTATTTTCTAATTTTAGATTAGAAGATTTAGATTAGAGGACAGCCATCTTGCCTGAGCTGCTTTAGGGTGCTTTCACACAGCGCAGTATTGGTGCAGTTTTAAACTGCCTATTACCAGCTTCTTTCTATTGTCTAAATTGTTCAGAAAGGTGTTTCAAGTAAGTAATCAGTTACTGTGTGTTTAGTCTTGTGGTTTAGTTTGCTTTCACACAGTGAGTTTTGGATGATTTTTATTGCGTTTTTAGTGCAGGAAGGCACAGCAAGTAATGCTGTACATTGCTGCACAAAAATCACGGCAAAAAATTTTACCACGATTTTTGTGCAGCAATGTACAGCATTACTTGCCGTGCCTTCCTGCACAAAAAACGCATTAAAAAACGCACCAAAAACGCACTGTGTGAAAGCACCATTAGAAACACAGTAATTGATTACTCACTTTTCAAGCAATTTAGATAAATGTACAAACCTGCTGGTAATACAAGCGGTTAATTGGAGCGCAGCTAAAACAGCACCAAAACTGCGCTGTGTGAAAGCACCCTTCCCCTTAACATAATTTAGAGACCTGCTTTATAACGGCTATGTTCACACGGCTTATTCACGGCGTAATTGCGGGACGGATTTCGCCCGCAATTACGCCGGGCGTTGGGGCGGGGGGTTTCCGGCACTCCCCGCCCCATGGGACATTCATTAACCACCGCGAAAATTTTGACAGTAACCCCACAGTTCTATATAAACTCGGATTACCGTAATGACTGGGAGGGATTTCTGCAACCCCCTCACAAAAAAGCCGTGGAACATAGCCTTTTACGGGAAAAATAGACATGGGAGCCCAAACGGGAGCGACTGACTTCTTGGAAATTTTTTTTTTCAGGGCATGTTTTGGGAATGAAAAGGAAATCTTTTAAAAGGGAAGCAAGAGGAGGTGAACTGTGACCATCCCTATTTGAATGTGGTTTTCTCGTCACCTTCATTGAAAATCCCGCCTTAAAATAAGAAAACTGCTGGGAATGATCTGTAAAACAAAAGCATCTGAGCATTATTGGTTTGGTGGCCAAAAATGAAAGTTTTTAATTTTTTTTTTTTTTTTAAAAATATAGTCCCCTGGTAATTGAGAAAAAAAAAAAAAAACTTGAAAATTTTTTTAACATTAAAACAGATTTAAAACTTTTTTCAAACATGATTTTTAAAAAGGGGTTTTCTCACCATGCTGTTTCATCAAGTCACAATTAGCTTTTCATCCTCTGTTCCCCGTCGTCCGGGGTTTGAAAAACAGGTAAATATATTTTCTTCTCTGTAACTACTAACATAACAAAGATACACTGCAGGGGGTTTTAACTTCAATAAAAAAAACGCAAAAGGGGTCTTGGGAATGAAAACAATTGCTTATTGGGTTAAACAAAAATTTAAAACTTGTTTCAGTTAGTTTTTTCCTTGATTGACTCCACCATGGTCAATCACTCCCCCCTCTCTAATTAGGAAAAAAGTTATGGCAACCAGAAAAACCCGGGCACACTCAGAGCAGATAAAATCTCTCATCACCAAGGTATCTCATGACTAATGTATTTGGAAAAAAATATTCAATTACCTTCCTGTACATGTTGAAAGCTAATCTTTGTAGTAAAAAAATCTTTTAAGGCCCCATATTTTCAGATCTTTAAAAGTAAAAATCATACTCTTAATATATGTGACTTTTTTACTCTGCCCTTTAAAATTTTTTTGCAAAAAATACAGTAAGACCAAAGTTTTGGACACACCCCATTCCAACGTTTTTCTGTATTTTTTTACTATGAAAAAATTTGGTTGGGCTCAATTTTAAAGGGATTTAAAACTATGGGAAATTTTATAATTTAAAAAAGTGTAAAAAAAACTGAAAATATGTCTTTTTTTTTCTAGGGTTTTTCAAATTTTGCCACCTTTTCTTGGAAAACGGGTTTGCCCCCACTTTTTGGGTTCTTTGTTTAAGGGTTCAAAAGGTAATCACCTGAAAAAGGTTTTCACTTCCCAAAAATTGGCCCCCGTCAGGGCCCAATAAGGGGAAATTTTTGCCTTATAAATGGGGTTGGGACCTTTAGTTGTTTGATTCCCGAACTCCAATCTCCCACTGAAAAGGACTGTTTAAATTTCTATTTTGGGAAGAATAAAAACAGCTAAGAAAAAAGAGTGGCCATCATTACTTTAAGAAATGAAGGTCATTCAGTCCGGGAAAAAATTGGGGGGAAATTTTAATGTCCCCAAATGCAGTGGCCAAAAAAAACCATCCAGCCTACAAAGAAAGGGGAAACCCCTGGGGGACCGCCCCAGGAAAGGGAAACCAAGAGTCCCCCTCCCGCTGCCCGGGGGATTTGTTCAATTCGAGTCACCCGCCCCCAAAATCGCAGGTTAACAACAGCTCAGATTAGGAACCAGGTCAATGCTCCCCAAGGGGTTCCAGCGGGACAATCTACAAAACCCCTTTTTTAAAAAGGAGACTGTTGCAGCAGCCTTCATGGTAAAATACCGCTAAGGGGAAAACCCCTGCTAAAAAACAGGGGGAAAAAGCAGAAGAGAAATTGTTTGGGTAAAGAACACCCAAAAAAATGGGCCAAAAGTGCTTTGGGCTGACGAGTTTTTCCCAAATTTTTTTTCCAACCACCGTGGGCCCCTTTGGGGGCGACCAGGGAAAAAAAACAATGGGCCTACATGCCCCGGTTTTCCCCCCGTGAAGCAGGAGGGGGTTTGATGGGTTTTGGGGTGCTTTGCTGGTGACAATGTTTTTTGGGGGGTTTATTCCCCCTAATTAAAAAAATGCTTTAACCACAGGGGTTTCCCCCGGGATCTTGCAGGGGCCTTTCTTTTTCCATCCGGGTTTTCGCTTAGTTAGACCATATATTTTTTTAAAAAGGGCAATTTACCCCCAAACACACCCCCCCAACTGTTAAGGGGTATTTACCAAGGAATGATGGGGTGCTACGCCAGATGACCGACCTCCACATCCAAACCAGACCTGAACTCAATCGAGATGGTTTTTGGGGTTTTGCTGGAAACCGCAGAGTGAAAGGCAAAAGGGGGCCCAAAAAGTGCTAAGCATCTCTGGGAACTCCCTTTAAGGGGGTTTGGAAAGACCTCTCAGGTGACTACCTCTTTGAAGCTCATTTAAAAGAAAGCCCAAAAAGTGTCAAAGCAAATTAAAACAAACGAAAAGTGGTTAAATTTGAAGAACCTAAAAAATAAAGACATATTTCAGTTTCAACACTTTGTTAAGTATATAATTTCCACATGTGTTAATTCATAGTTTTGATTTCCTTCGTGTGAAATCTACAATTTTTATAGTGATGAAAATACAAAAAAACTGTTGGAATGACAAGGTGTGTCCAAACTTTTGGTCTGTACTGTATATATGTTGTGCATGAAACTTTATTACTGCTGCCTTAAGTGTGTCTATGTGTACGACATTTTCATATAAAATAGTAAGAGCTCACCCATTAGGCAAAGTAAGAGACCATTAGCTTCTAAGCTGCTCACCCAAGCAGCTCCAGCAATCATCTTTTTCCTCTGTTTTTCACATTTAAATCACTAACTAAAAGACTCATTAAACAGCTTACAATGATATAGAATTTAGGATGGTTTTCCATGCTTCACCAACGTGACTGCTAATTTGGCTACAGCTTTTGAAGGAAGCATATGACCAGTCTTTACATGCAGCAATTCTTCAATACTGCAATGTCTTATTTGTAGTAGCAGTAATCATCGTGCCCACTACTAACAAACATCTGCAAAACTTTACACCTGGAGAAAATTGTAATTCAAGTTTTTAAAGCTATATAAAATAGGCTTTAAAGAGAACCTGTCACATAGGTTATGGCCCCCTTGCTGAGGACAGCTCAAGCTAGTGTCAGACATGCTGTTCCCAGCACTGTGTCCCTTATTCTGTAGGATGCAGCAATTTTAGAGCTTTTAATGCTCAAATCTGGCAGTTTGCAGCCTGTTCTGCCAGAGATAAGTCCAGTTTATTCATGAGCAGACATTAGCCCTGCCCACGCAACCCATTACTTTGAATAGATAGAAAGCTATGAATAAATGGAAGAGGGCGGTGCTAGCCACAGGTGGGAGGGGACAATGTCTGCTCATTAATAAACTGGACTCATCTCTGGCAGAACAGGCTGCAAACTGACATCTGAGCATTAAATGCTCTGAAAATCCTGCATCTTACAGAATAAGGGGCACAACACGTCACTAGTCTGTGTTGTCCTCAGCACAGGTGGCACCACTTGTATGACAGGTTCCCTTTAATGGCAGATGTTAAAAATATCAAATAAAGTAGCCGGATGAGGTCTAAGGAAATATGGCATTTGACCTTTTCTGTGACGAGTTATGAAAAGTTTGTAATGCCCTTATAGCAAATACTCTGATTAAAGGATTGTTCACCAAGAAGTGAAAGTGCCTTCAAGGCTGTCAGTCTAGCGACAGGATCTTCTACATACACTGCTGGTCTGCCAAGTTGTGGAACCTGAAAAACGTGAACAGTTTAGGATTCCTAAGAGTTCAGTCATATTTCTGATAACACATGGTCTGTCTTCAATATTTCTACTCATGACCCCATGTATACCCATGTTGTACTGTTATGACATATCCACCAGAGATATCTAATAGATGCGGGTCCCACCTGTGTCCTGAAAATGGCATTGCCCTTATTCATTATCCTCGTTCCTGCCAGTGTGGGACATTGAAAGGTGGGCATGCGTGCGTGGTTCCCGGTTTACTTCAATGGAATTTCCAAGTACACGGGTACAGTTGTGTTTGAAAGCCCTACTAAAGATAACAGAGACATCTGCACGTGTGACTAGCTCTCCATTTACTTTGAGGACAGAAGGACAGCTGTTCTAGAGAAAGAAGTGAGATCTGCATGCAGGGCAGTGGAGTCGGAGTTGCGAGCATAATATCTATAGTTTTATATTGATATGATTTGTATATACTCTGTGTGCTTTTCATCAAAAATTGAAACACTCAGGTCTTGGAATGTTATAGACATGCCACCCACCCCCTCCTCCATGATTGGAAACACTTGGCTCTGGAGGTATAGCCCTATTGAAATTAACAAGGTTTCTTTGTTTAGTAGACTCAGTAAGAGGGTGGGTCCATATTTAAATGTTAACTTTTAACAAACCATCGTATAGGAAATAGTATGTTTGAATTGATTGGCATAAATGTATTCTTCAGAAGGGGGGCTATAAAAACCATGAATTGCAGTGGATGAGGGCAGACATCAATACAATGACGATATATATGATGTGTGTTCACAATGCTTGCATTGAATAAATTGGCTATTTTTACCTCCAAATGATTTTTTTAATTTGAAAACCCGATCAACATCTGAAAAGCTTTATTAAGCTATGACAGAGTCGTCATAAAATGGACTGACTCCGACTCCCCAAAATATATAAGTTGGTCCAGTTAGTTCATAAGTTGGTCCAGTTAGTTCAATGCAGTGCAAAGAGCAAGAGGAATTGGGTCCAGCCAGTGCAAACTGTCCCATATCTTCAAGCTTTCACATGGGAGTGTAATTGATGACATGGAGCAGGCAAAGCACTGCCCCAGGGGAAAAGTTTCCGCTCCCATGGCAAACAGATTTCAACAAAATTTCTCACCTGCTTTCAAATTAGTAGAATACTTCAACCTTTCATCAAAACTGGCTGAGGCAATTCCTTTATACCCTGACATTGTTAGAGATGTTGCCCCTGTGGTCACAGATTTGCCCACTACCCAAGTTAGTGTAGAGAGGCCGTTCTCTAGCCTGGAAATAATGAGATCAGATGTGAGGTCATGTATGCAGGATCTGATGGAGGCAATACTATTTCTCTGAACAAATTCAGAGACTCCACAAATATTCCTGCAGTGTTCTGCATATTTACAATTTTTTGTTCTAAAGTCACATCCAATAAATATATTTTATACTGACAAGCAAAATGTTAACAATGTTTTGAACTTGTGACTTTCAGGCTCCATATCTCAACATCCACTACAGCTTTGTACATGAGGCTACTCTAATTTTATATACGGTCATCTTACCTATCTTATACATAAATTTGACTTGCAGGTATTTAGCATCTGCTTAGTTCTGCAGATTCTTGTCATGTAACTGCATTGTTACTGTTTTGCTCCTAAAAATCAAAATGTTATTTTTTATTGTTTTGTTAGTATTTGGGAAATCCACCTTTGGTTTTCAATACTGCCTGAATCCTTCTGGGCTCTGAATCAGATTCAAGCAGGTCTTGACCAAAATCTGACCCCAGGTCTTTTCTACACAATTTTGGTGCAGACTGGATTTGGATACAAATACAGCTTTTTCTTCAACTCTACCCTCAAGTGTTGAAAAGATCAAAACATTGTTACCCTTTTACTTGTCAGTGTCTGTTCTACCTAAATAGCTTGATTATTGTATCATAAAGGTGATAAATCACCTGATGTTACCTTTTACTATAGCAAAGTTATCACTTAATCATGCGCCATGTATGAGGGAGTCAGGAGTCAGAGTCGGGGGTTTGGGAAATTGAGGAGTCGGAGTCAGGGCTTTGGCTTGCCGACTCCACAGCCCTGTCTGCATCTATCAGACAGTTATGGCATATCCTTTGGTTATAAGTATAAATGCAATTTTATGTTTTAAATATTGTTCATCTTCATTTATTTTATAACCATATCCAGTCTTTGGCATATAGTTAAATGCAAACATGCAGCTTTATATAGAAATAAAAAACTTTAAAAAAAATAAAAAAAAACACCTGCGTTAATCAGAACTCCTCAAGTGTCTACACTAGTCCAGAGTGCTATTTTCTATGACCGCTGTTCCCCTTCAGCTGGGCATTGTGTTCAACAGTTTTGCAGCCGTTCACACCCGAAAATCGGATCCAAAAATGCTTCAGCGATCGGATCCTAAACAGATCCAACATGCAGCTGCGTATTTGGATACATGTTGGATGCAGCAGGATCGCACCCTATAGTTTATTATAGGGCTCTTGCTTCGTTTTCCAGACCAAGAAATGACATGTCAATTCTTGGGACGGATCCGAAAGAAAGATCCGTGTGAGCTGATGCGTTTCTAGTTAAACGCAACGTAAAACACACAGATTTTTCTTAGATGTGTGTTCGGGTCTGTTTAGGGTCCGACAGACGGATCCAAACACGTATCTAAAAGTGTATGTTCACACGGACTCACCACGCCGTGTGAACATACCTTTAGACGCCACAGCGATCCCAGCGCCTAAATGAATGAGAAATGGTGCTACACCCTTATGCACTCTAATCGGGGCCCCCCGCAGCAAGATCGAGGGGCCCTAATCGGTTTACATGGCAATGTAAAAACACGAATCAACAGTCTAACAGCTCAATGTTAAAGTTAAAAGAAAAAAAAAATATTACTTATATGTAATTTATATATAATTATATATATAGTGCCTGACCACAAGGCGGAGCAATAGTTTATACAGCCTATTGCATTGTATGAACAGTGCAATAGGGTGTACTAAGATGGCGGTTTTACTACTTCCTGCCTGGGGCAAAAGGGGGTAATAAATAAATATATATATATATATATATATATATTTTATAATTATATTATTTTTATTTATATACCCCACACACATATATATTAAAAAGATCAAATCACCCTTTTGCCATTTTACATAAAAAATAAACAGTAAAAATTGATATTGCCACATGCAAAAAATTCCAATCTATTAAAACAACAATTTATCCCGCATGCTGAGCACCATAGAAGAAAAAAAATTCCAAACGTCAAAATTGTCATTTTTTTGGTCATTGGTCCCCTAAAAATTGGAATAAAAGTGATCACAAAAGTCACATCTATCCCAAAATGGTACCAATAAAAAGTACACAATATACTTCAGGTTGCAAAAAAAACGCCCCATCACTCTATAGGTGGAAGTGCAAAAAAGTTATTGGTCGCAGAAGGCTGCACTACAACACAAATTTAAAAAATAGAAAAAGTTCTGATTTTTTTTACGGTACTATAACAAAGCAAATCCTACATATTTGGTATTGCATCAACCTACAGAACACAGATAACACATGGTTTATACTGGATAATGAACATTATAAGAAAAAACCAGCAAAAACAATTTTTTTGCAATTTCTCAGTGTATTCTATGGTACAGAGAATAACACCATTAGAAAGTACATCTTGCCCCGCAAAATAAAAGCCCACATAGGTCTATGTAGATGGAAAAATAAAAAAAAAAAGTTATGGCTCTTGAAAAAACAAACAACATGTCAACAACAAAAAAATTTGTTCTTCAGAGGTTAAACATGTAAGCAAAGCTAAATAAAACTATTACCAAATACATGGCTGTTCTGATTTTGCTTCATTTCAGAGTTAGAACAGTTTTTATCACCTGCTGGTTTACAGGAGGTTTCCTAGGTGACCATCCACTTCTCTCTGCTCTAGCAGCAGTGGCCGGAGTGTTGACGTCACTCCCTACTGCGTCTTACTGACAAATGTTAACCTTTTAGGCTATGTTCACACGGTGTAATTGCGGGGACGTATTTCGCCTGCAATTACACCATTTGCTCGGGAGTGGGGGCGGGGAGGCAGCCCGCCAGCCCCATAGACATTCATTATTCACGGCGCGTGTACGCCGTGAATAATTGACATATCACTTCTCTCCCCGCTCGGCGTATTGTGCGAGCGGGGAGAGGAGACATAATCCATAGTTCTTTATGAGAACTGTGGATTACCGTAATGACTGGGATGTATCTCGCCCCGTATTTAGCCCAGTATGGCGCGAATTACGGGGCGAGATACGTCCCAATAATTTCCGTGTGAACATAGCCTTAGAGTGCTGTAGCTTTGTGCTCTGCTGTTAAAACTCCTCCATCACTAATATTCCTTTAGCAGGTTCAGCTAGGAATAGCAAAGCTAAAATGTCAGTCACTGCTGTAGAACCACCCACATCATGAAGAAGAAATGGAAGCCTAAGGTTGCGTTTCCACTGCACAGGACAAATACCGGTCGGTTTGCCGGACGGTACTTGTCCTGTTTTGCAGCTGTCCCCACGGCCGTGGGGGGTGGGGGGAGACAGCTTTTCTCTGTGATGAGCGGAGAAAAGCCCTCCCCCTTCACATTCACATGCACAGGTTCCGTCCGAAAACCGGAAGATTGTGCTTGATGAATATTTTGCGGCCGGAAAAACCGCCGGATGGAAAACCTGTGCAGTGGGGACTGCTGCACGGGTTTTCCATAGAGCACCATTGTGCTCATTTTCGGCCGCTCTGAAAAACCGCAAACCGGCTGAAAAACCGTCCGAAAACCCGTGCAGTGGAGACATGCCCTATAGCTGATTGTGGAGAGCAGAAAGTGAAAGTCACATAAGAAATCTCTAGCAGAGAACTTGAAACAACAATCGTTTGACCACATTTTGAATACTTTGTTTTCCTAACCATTAGTGCCTGTGCATATACAGTATCATGGTCAGGAAGTCTATGAGGTCATTCATCCTTAGGATATGTTCATATACGGCAGATTTGTTCATATAAATAGGCGTTGCAGAAATCCATGCACAAGCTTTAGAAATGTCCCAGTTCGGATAACTAATTTTTACTGTAGTTGAAGAAAATTTGGAAACAAATGCATGGGAATATACCCTAAGGATCCTTGAATAGATTTCCTGAATATGATACACAATCAAGGATGAGGACTATACCCTTAGGTTACATCTACACAGGACTGGTTTACTGTCGGATTTTTAAACGGATTCAGTATTTAGAATCCGCAAAAATCTGACTGTAAAACCATCCTCATAGACCTCAACAGAAAATCCGAAATCTGTTAAAAAAAAAAATTAGGACGTTCTATAATCCGTCCTATTTCACTTGAAAACGGCAGATTATAGTACTGTTCAATGTTAATGAACTGGCCGCAGAAAACTAACCGCAAAATCAGCGCGAAAAAAAAAAAGTGGTAAAAAGCGAAAACTTATTGTAAAATACTGGTCGGATTCAATAATAGAAACTGATGGTATTTTACAATTGCCATGTAGCCTTAGGGCTTGTTCACACAGAGTTTTAACTCCGTATTAACATCCGCTTTGTAGATGCGTCTCGGGGACCGACAGGACGGACCCAGAGACGCATCTAACAATTAGTAGTGAGATCATCACTGCCGGCAACGAGGAACACGCAGCGGCGTTCACACGAGAGATCGCCGCTGCCTGTTTCCCTCCTGCCTGTTGGCTCAGTCTTGCGGATGCTATCAAAGAATTGCATTTCAATTCTTTGATCGGGTCCATAAAGCGGAGCCGACAGGCGCAGGGCAAACAGGCAGCGGCGATCTCTCATGTGAACGCCGCTGCGTGTTCCCTTATTGCCCACAGTGATAAAGTCACTGTTAATTGTTAGATGCGTCTCTGGGTCCGTCCTATCGGTCTCCGAGACGCATCTACAAAGCCGATGTTAATACGGAGTCAAAACGCCGAGTGAACAACCCCTTAGGCTATGTTCACACGGCTAATTTACGAGGCGTAATTAAGCCCCGCAATTACGCTGTGCGGACGGTGGCGGGGCGGGAGCGCGGGGCCGGCCCCCCGCCGGCCCATAGACTTTCATTACCAGCAGCGTGTATACGCCGCTAGTAATTCACATGTCACTTATCTCCCCCCGCGGCGTATTCGCCGAGCAGGGAGAGGAGACGTAATCCATAGTTCTCTATGAGAACTGTGGATTACCGTAATGACTGGGGCGTATTCCAGCCGTAATTCGCGCTCTACGGCGCGTAATTACGGACTGAAATACGTCCCATTTTAAGCCGTGTGAACATAGCCTTATAGACGAGTTTTATTTACTCGTTGTCAAAAAAATAAATAATGACTTTAATGTCCTAATGTGCCCAAATCTTAAAAACATAAAAAGATTATTTTTGATAGGTCTTCGTTACGGACCGTCATGGTCTTGGCACTTATACCTCCAGCAAACATCACAGTGAAGGGGAGACCTCTATTTAGAGCACTATTAGGGTATGGTCACACGGCTTATTATGGCGAGTACAGTACGCGGCGCGTAATCGTCGCTAACAATTGACGTCAATTCTCTCCCCGCACGTACAAAACGATCGTATTGTATGCGCAGGGGGACGACGCGTAATCAATAGTTCTCTATGAAAGCTATGAATTATCGTAATTGCGGCATGCATTTCGCCGCATATAAAGCGCAATATGTGTTAAAATTCGTGCTGAAATACACGCCAATTTAAGCCGTGTGAACATACCCTTAGTCTGAAACTTTCACCTTAATTCAACTAAGCATTCTGATAATATATATCACTATTCCTTGGCCAAAGTCTAAGTAAGCAGGAACAGTTGGAGATACCAGTAGCTTAGATTATCTACAATAAAACACAAAATGCAGTCAACATGAAAATGAAAAAAGGCAACATTTGCTTTTTCCATGAGTTGTCTCAACTGAACTCAATTTTATACTAAAACTGCCCCGTTGGCTCAGCTCCACTAACGTTATGGCACTAAGAGCTCTGTAACAGCATTATGCAGTGCAAACAGACGAAGCGAGTCTGCCATAGGAGAGCAGACAGTCAATGGTGAATAAGAACTCTCCATAGTGATATACTCTGTCAGACAACTTCCTATAGCTCAGTTTTCTGCTAATGTGTCAATGAAAGAAATGAGTGAAATAGCGGTTACGCCGAAAAATTTACTTTATTTTTTAATTAAGATATGTTCACACGGCGTATTGCGGCACGGAATGTGCGCGCCGCAATACGCCAGGTGTTTCAGAAATACGCGCTGGTCAGCTAAAGCGACCAGCTTTAACATTTATTAAGAGGTATACATGCCACATGTTCTCTGAAATCTTTATAAATTAAACTGGCGTGTTAAACGCCACTCCAAATCAATGTGCCCAATGACTGGTATCTTATTGTTAAGTGACTTTAAAGGAGTTTTCTCATCAGTCTGTTTTACAAAGGGTGACTGACACTTCAGCTCCGCTATCCCTAGCTGAGCCTGTTAGAGGGACATTAGTGAAATAGGGGTTTTAACAGCAGGGCACAAGGTTACATCACTCTAAAAGGGTAACATATGTCAGTAAGAAATATAAACAAGCTCCTTTGCTGCAGATAAGACACAGCAGGAAATGACGCTACCATCCCGGCTAGGGCTGTTAGAGCACAGAGGGGTGATCACAACCTAGCAAACCTTCTGTACATGAGTAGGAGATGAGAACTGCTCTAACGCAGACAAAGTAAAATCAGAACAGGAATGTATTTAGTATTAGTCTTTACTTTTGCCAACTTGTTTTCAGCTAATCCATGAAGTGTGAATACTCTTTCAAACTAACATTAATATTTTCGCCTTAAAGTATTTCACTTTATATTCAGTATTTTTTCCTTAATTCTATAGTAATCTTTTTCAGGAGCACAGAAATGCTAGTCATCATTCTTCCTGGTCAGGTTCCCAGATGTGACCTCATTACAGCGTGAGCCAAATCATGATGTATTTTCAGTACTAGAACGTTGCCCAACCCTAGACATTACTAAGGTTGGGCAACCTATTGTGGTCGGTCCAAACAAAGCTTCTACTAAACATCAGAAATGTTAGGTCTGGTTCACATCTGCATTAACAGTTCTGTACGCAGCTTCTGTGGCAGAGGTGGCACCAGATCCCTTTCATGACGGACCCCGTTGACTACAATGAGACTCGTCGGGTTTCCAAAAACCTTACACGCTTTGCTACTTTTTCCATCTTTTTAATAGAATCTGCGAAGGAGATATGGATGTATGGAGAGGAGTGTAAATATATTTAAGGCTGGTCTGTGGTATGTTTTAAGCTGTACTACACTGTGCAGTGTTTCTAGGGGATTATACAGGGCCATGCATATGCTCCTTATAATGGTACACAGAGAACCTACAGTTTACTACCGTGTTTCCCCGAAAATAAGACACCCCCAAAAGTAAGACATAGCAGAGATTTTTTTTTTGTATTCCCTAATATAAGGCACCCCCCGAAAATAAGACATAGCGGAAATCATTAGATGGTTGAAGGGCCTGTGCAGGGAGGTCATGTGACTGATGTCACCACAGGTCCCAAACATCTCAAGACAGGAGACAGTAAGTGAGAGATGGAGGGGAGAACAGAGCAATGATACTGACATACACAGACAATTACAGAAACATACACACACATATACTGTACATAGACATCTCACAGGATGGCTGATGGGGCATGCTGGGACTTCTAGTTCCACAGGTCCCAGCATGTCACATTTGTCACCCCTTGAGATAAGTCACTGCAGCTGCCATAAACTGTCTATTACATGCATATATCCTATGGTTTGTGACTCTAAACTTTATTATATAATATACTTTAATATTATATATATATTATATATATCATATACACACATCACAAAACACCACACACACACTAGTATAGCATGCTATTGTTTATTTGTGGAAAAATAAGACATCCCCTGAAAATCAGACATAGTGTATTTTTAGGAGCAAAAATTAATATAAGACGCTGTCTTATTTTTGGGGGAAACAGGATACCAGTAGGGTACATGCGTACAGATTCTGGCACATGGCTTTGCTGTACACATGCGCTACATACAAACATATAGCGCTGGAGATTATTGCAGCATAATACTTTTTTTTTTTTTTTTTTTTGAGGGAAGGGGTAAAGGGGTGGAATTTGTTCAGAATCCGTCAAACAATAAACATAACATCAGAGGCATAAGGGTATGTTCACACGGCTTATTGCGGCACATATAGTATGCGCCGCATATACGCCATGTGCTTTGGAACCACGCGCTGATCAGAGCGTAATACCAAAGCACGGGGAGCCAGCCTCATAGACATGCAATGTTAGCGGCACGTATTCGCCGCTAACAAGTGACATGTCAATTTTCTATCGTATTGTACACGCGGGTTGATGATACATAATCCATAGCTCTCTACCCTAACAGTGTTTAGACTGGTTAGGTACACTGAGGTTTTTTTGCAGCAGACCTGCATAATAAAATCCACAACTAAAAATCGATACCAGCTGGTGTAGACTTGGTGTATGCTCACAAGGCTGATTTGGATGCAGTTTCTGTCGCGGATTCAGCACTGAATCTGCATCAGATACAGATTCCAAATCTAAACGCAACCCGACTCACATGGTTACTAATTGGTATGGATTTATTTTTACCATTAAAAGAATCAACATGCTAATTCTTTAGGTGGAATCCTCACATAGTATATGGAGAATGAAAATCTGACTCTGAAATCAGCATCAAATCCACACTTACTGGTATGGATTTTAGGCATGGATTTCACAATGACTCACGGCGAAAGTCAGCCGTGTAAACCTATCCTTATGATGGAGAAAAAAAATACATGGTTTAACATGCAGATTTCATTCTTTCCGTCTGCTTTGGGAACCCAACCTAATTGAACACACCCTATAGGTCCCATGTGCCACTATGGCTGAGGTTTAACTGCTACGTGCAGAATTCAGCTGTGTTTAAGGGTCCTTCATTTGCGGTACGATGACTTTGATGAAGGATACAGGAAGAACCTGTGAGACTTCTCTTCATATTTTGAGGGGTTTTTTTTCATTTTAAACCAATTTTGCCAGTATATGTAGCAGAAAGCAAGAACCATACTCTGACCAGCTAGAATAAGCACTGAACAGGTTACCTCGTATGAATGAATCGTGGCTATTAATAAATAGGGAAAGGCACCTGTGGCAATACACATGGCATGCTTTTCAGGAGGTCTCCATAGAACAAGCTGCTGTAGACAGGTGTAAGATCAGACAGAGTACGGAGATATTCCAAGACGTCAGTCTTAAATGATTGTTCCATCTCACACATTTATGGTGTATTGACAGGATATGCCATTAAAGCGTGATAGGTATGGTCCTCTGGGACCTACTCCTATCTCAGGAACAGGCCCCCAGAAATCTTTGTTCAGAACGGAGAGAGTCTGTCCATTCTCTTCTATGGGAGTTCTGAGTACAGTCAAACACACTGCCCCCCTTGTACTCAGAACTCTCAGAGTCATGCACAAGCGCGACCAGCTCTCCGTTCTAAACACAAATATTTGGAGACCAGTTCCAGAGATAAGCGTGACCCTCAAAGAGGTAGAATGCACAAAATAGAAAAAAAATGGGTAATCGCTCACCAGTAGTAGTTCTCTGCATTTAGACCGCACAACGTCCCTCTACACACGGTGCTCCTCGGAAGTGAATATCTGGCTGTAGATATCCCACATGGCACTATTGTAGAGATAGAACGAACTCCAGCACTCGTGCTCGGGATATGAGAATATTTATAAAAGATGCACTTTTATTGAAAAAAAACATTAAAAGCAAAATGAAAACAAGTTAACGCTGCCAAGTTTACGCGTTTCAAGCCAGTCAGAGAGGTTCTTAGTCGTAACATCCATGCAGCCACCAAACCTAACAATAAACGCACTTCCTGAGATCAATTAGGCAAAGCACCTGAAAGTTAACTTTAACGTGTCCATAAAATAGACACACAGTATCAGTAATGAAAATGCAAAATATAAAACAATACTTAATACAAATACATAAGATCAGTTTTATAATTGAGTCCCTGTGGGTACCGAGTGTCTAATACAAGGATCCAAAATGCCTCTCTGTTTATCAAGACTTTTTTTTGCATTTTCATTACTGATACTAATGTGTGTCTATTTTATGGACATTTAAAAGTTAATTTTTCAGGTGCTTTGCCAATTGATCTCGGGAAAGGCGTTTATTGTTGGTTTGGGGGGCTGCATGGATGTTAGAAAGAGCGTCGGGAATGGCTTGAAATGCGTAAAACGTGCAGCGTTAACTTTTTTTATTTTTTTTTTTTTTTTTCAATAAAATGCATTTTTATAAAAATCCTGAGCACGGTGCTGGATTTTCGTTTATCTTACAATACCTAAAAGAGGTAGCCCAAAAAAAACTTTGAGGGTTTAAAACCTAAAGATTTTCCCAATCAAAGTGCAATATGGGTACACATCTTTAAAGCGGTTTTCCCATCTAATACACTGAAGGTATAGCGATAGAATATACCATGAATGCGAGAGTCCACTTCATAGGAACTGGCTCCCAACACTCCCATTTCAGGTTGGAGAGCGCTTGTATTTGACTATACTCAGAACTACCATTGAAGTGACGGGTTTAAGGCGTGTTCCACGGCTTTTTCCCCCGAGGTTTTTGTGGCCGTTTTGAGTCCAAACCCGCCGGAATAAGGGGCAAAAGGGGGGGCGGGGGGGGAGCGCGGGGGGCGCCGCTCCCGGCCCCCAAAAACAATGATTGTTTTCGCGGGGCCCGCCTAAAAAATTGCATGTCACTTTTCCCCCCGGGGCGGATTTGCCGAGCGGGAGGAGGAGGATTACTGTTCTCTAAGAGCTGGTTACGAAATGACAGGGAGGAGGGCGCCGTACTAAAGCGCAACCCGGCGCGGAGTAGGGGCCCAACCCTGCCCAAAAAAACCGTGTAAACAGGCCCTAAAGGGGTTGTATCGTTTCCCCTTATTTCCCCCTTTCCAAGCTCTAGCTTCTCAACTCTGTGAATGAGGGGGTTTTTCTTCCCCCCCAGGGATGACTCTCCCCCCTTCTGCGGGCCCTGAGATTTCCCCCCTCCCCCTCCTCCCCCCTCCCCTCCCTTTTCCCCCCTTTCCCCCCTTTCTTCCCTCCCCCCCTTTTTTCCTCTTTGCAAATTCCCCTCCCCTTTTTTTCCCCTCCTTTTTTCCCTTGGGCCCTCCTCTTTTTTCCCCTCCCCCCTTTTACGGTTTCACTTCAGCTAGTGAAATGCAAGGAGGAGGATTAGACCCACACTGGATTCAGTGTAAATAAAAACAAAAGATAAGGGGGCCTGTGAGAACAAGGAGCTTTGCTAAAAACATCCAAATTTCAAAGTTGCTTGTTTTCACTGTCCCCTATCTGAAAAACCTTTTAAAGAAAAATAACACCCCTTTTAAAACCCGTTACACGGCTTATCTAACCGTAATTTGGGATGGATCGCCGCAATACGGCTTGAATAAGGGGGGGGGACGCCCCCCCCGGCCCAACAGACAAGCATTATTTAAAAGCGCGACCGCCGTAAATTTTGCATGTCATTTTCCCCCGCGGGGATTCCCCGAGCGGGGGGGAGCGACAGAAACAAAAGTTTTCTATGAAACTGTGGTTACCCTGTTTCTGGGACGGATTGGGAGCGTATGAAGCCAAAAACGGCCGCATAGGGGTCCAAACCCTCCCAAAAAAGCGTGTAAACATGCTAAGGTATGTTATTACGGGGTTTTGTGGGGAAAATTTCGGGAGTAACTGTGCTTAAACCCTTTCGATTTTTGGTAAATTTATAGGGCTCAGAAAAACTATGATTGCCGTCCCCCGAGATAATGGATTGAATGGGATGCTACCCCGGCTTTGAAGTAGACTGGTAGTTCTAAAAAAACCCCGGGGTAATGCATTTTTTAAATTTGAAATGGGAGTTTGCAGGGTCTGGTCTCGAGAAAGGAGCGATTCCCACCTCTGATACCACAACCTTTCTTGAGACCAGGCCCCTCAAGCTTCCATTTAAGGAGTTGCCCACTTACATTTTTAATATTTTTAGTATACAGTAAGGTGGGTTTACAGGGTTTAACTGCGGGATAATTAACCCCCCCAGTTACGCCCTGGGCCCGGGGGAGGAGAGGAAGGGGGGGCGGGGACTTCGCCCCCATAAACAAAACATTGCTAGCGGGCGTTTCGCCCCTAGTAATTCCATGTCAATTATCTCCCCCGGCTATTTTGCCGGGCGGGAGAGGGACGTAATCCCTATTCCTAGAATGTGGATTTTCCCTAAGGGAAAGGGGGGGTTTTAGCCCCTAATTTTGGCACTTCGGCTCGTAATTTCGGGCGAAAAAAACGGCCCCTTTTAAGCCGTGTGAACATGGCCCTTTTAAAAAAAAAAAAAAAAAAAAAAAAAAAAAAAAAAACACACACCTTTTGCTCCCCTCTCTTCTGACCTATTCTTAGGTTAGGTTCACATGGCGTGTCTTATACGTTTTTCTATACGTAAATTAACATGAAAATCAGTCCAAAATCTCATAAAAAAAGATCTGGTAATGGCACTTTTTTAGATACTTTTTTGGATGGCCTTTATTACGTTTTCTTTTAAAAATTTTTCAAAAGTTGGGGCCCCAACGCATTTTTGCCGTGTACATGCATCTACATACGCACCACAAAGTGAGCTATGTATTTGGATTCCTTTTTTTTAGCCTCCAAAAATGTAACCCATTGTTTCCTAGGGGATTTTACTTCCGTAAAATGGATCAAGAATCGACAGGTCACTTCTTTGTACTCGTCAAAAAACACACAATTACATAAATAAAATGCGTATCGTGTGAATGACGGTAAGTTTTTACATGAAATCAATGAGATCTTACCGCAACATCGTTAATCACATATTTTGGTACATACTTCACAAACGCCGCGTGAACATACACTTAGGCAGGTTATACTCCAAAAAAACCCTAAAAAAACACTTTGAACCTAAATATTCTGACAGGTTTTTATCCAAAACAGCTGGGTTTCCGACCATTTTTTTGTTCAAGATTTTCCCATCCGTTTTTTGGGCCGTTTTTCAGGTAGTTTTCACTGGTTTTTAAATTGTTTAAAAACTGGGGCAGTTTTTCCAGCAGAACTGTGCCAAAAGACCTTAATAGTAAATTTTCTGGCAAATTTTACAACACGTTCCTAAAACTTTGGCCACCCAAAATCAACCAGAAAAAAAAAACCTGTATAGTCTACAAGTAATTTTTTCCTATTGAAGTCCATGTGAGCTGTTTTCTGTCAGATTTTCAGACGTTTCCCTAAATACTTAGGGTGCGTTCCTACAGCAAGTGCCAAATACCGGTTGGTTATGCGACCGGTATTTGCACTGTTTTGCGGCCGTCCCCACGGTCGTGGGAGGGGGGGGTGGCTTTTCTCCACGATGAGCGGAGAAAAGTCCTCCCCCTTCACATTGAGCAGCACATATTCCATCCGGAAACCGCTGCACGGGTTTTCCATAGAGCTCCGCGCTGCAGTACGGCTCCAATCCATCCCAGTAACTACGGTAATCCACAGTTCTCATAGAGAACTATGGATTCCGTCTCTCCTCCCTGCTCGGCAAATCCGCCGAGCGGGGAGAAAGGGACGTGTCAATTATTTACGCCGCATACGCGCCGTAGTTAAGGACACTGTATGGGGCCGGCGAGCTGCCAGCCCCCCCGCCCCGCTGCCGGCGTAATTGCGGGGCGAAATCCATCCCCGCAATTACGCTGGCAATAAGCCGTGTGAACCGGGCCTAAGGGCTTGTTCACACGGAGTTTTCACTCCGTGTTACAAGCGCTTTAGGGATCCGTGTTGGGGTCCCCAAGACGAATCTAACAATTAGCAGCGAGATAATCACTGCTGTCTATGCTGAACACGCAGCAGCGTTCACATGAGAGAACGCAGCTGCCTGTTTCAATAGCGCAGCTCAGCTCCGTCTTGAAAAGAATTGCCGACCGAGCGGACCCCAAGACGGATCCCTAAAGCGCTTGTAACACGGAGTGTAAACTCAGTGTGAACAAGCACTTACTCTGTGCTGGGATCGGGTTTGCTTCCAGTCTTGAAGCAAGCGGGATGACACCGCTGCAACGGCCACGTGCCATTGGTTACATCACTTTCTAGAAGTCGCTGAATGTTGATATGAGCGGCCATTGGTTGATGTCACTATGTAAAAAGGGCTCTAAACAGTGACATCAGCCAACAGAAGAAAAGTATTGGCAATTTCCATGAACTTGTGGCGTTGGGGGAACATATCTCGGATACACTCCCATGTCACACTGCGGGGCACGCTCCTCCAGCCAGTGGTGATCACCTGGGAGCAGCCACATTCACACACAGCCCTCTCCCAGCAATCACACCATCACTAGAATCCTTCCAAGACCCAACTCTGTGCACGCAGGAAGTGCTCCCATCCACCGCATTACACCACCCGCCGCAAGTGACAGCAGCCGCAGAGCTACTCACCCTGACCCAAGACGGCTCCTAGAGATGGCAGCGAGCGTCACATCACAAGGCAGAGTCCAGAGTCTGTCCACGCAGAGCAGCGTGAATCACACAGCGTGACAAGCGACACCGCACATGCAACGTCACCACACACGCGCGCTGCCGCGACGGGAGGACACGCCGCTCCACGCCCACTTATGCTTAGACACGCCTACATTCCTATGCATGAAGGAGGATGTTGACGTCACGACTAGCGTAAGCCTGCCTGGACCGAGAGGCGGGAAATTAAAACGCTCCTACCGCTGACTGGAGCGGTTTGTATCACGTTCTATTGTGTGTACTGGAAAGTACCTCCGAGCCGCAGGCGGAGAACGGGCTGCGAATAGTGGTTGTTTGATTCTGTAAAAAATGCCTAGTCTCTTAACACCATAATGCTTAAGTCTATTTTTTTTTAAGTTCTTTTTTCCTACCTCGCTTTCCCAAAGCCATAACTTTTTTATTTTTCCTCTTACATACATAGACATATGAGGGCTTTTATTTTGCTGGACAAGATGTACTTTCTAATGGTGTCATTTACTATCATAGAATATACAGACAGTCCCCGGGTTACGAAGGGGATAGGGACTGTAGGTTTGTTCTTAGGGTATGTTCACACGGCTTAATTGCGGGGCATACAGTACCATACCTCCCAACAAAATAAGGACACGTTAGCCATGCCTAAACAAATGACATCTCATCTGACTACACCCAAATGACATCACACCAAGACACGCCTATAACCACTCCCCCAAACAAAATCATGCCCCACCCCTCCAGAAGACCAGCGCCAACACAACAGTGGCGCCACTAGGGTCTGTAAATAAGTATTTATATAAAGTAATGTATACACAGAAATCCATGCAAATAGCTGTAAGACAATGTTCTGTGGATGATACTGCTATATAATTGTCATACAGTCACCACATAATACTGCTGAACAGGGAATAAATATCCCTGTACTGTTACTGACCACACCAAGATTAATATTATCAATGATACTGTAATACAGAGATCAAATAATTCCACCACACCATGACAATATCACCAGCACACAGTAACTGAATAATACCACCACACCATGACCACATATCACCATCACATAGTAACTGAATAATACCACAACACCATGACCACATATCGCCACCACATAGTAACTGAATAATACCACAACGCCATGACCACATATCACCATCACATAGTTACTGAATAATACAGCCTTACAGATCCTAAATATAAACCATTACACTCCTACCAATACATACAGTGACCATATGAGAGTAGATACCAGTGCACACAGGCTCTGCAGACTGTATATACCACCATACAGTGACCATATGGGGGTAGATAGTTGTACACAGGCTCTGCAGACATATAACTGATGACAGTACAATACAATTTAGTGACTCACAGGTGATGTCTTCTCTGTTGGGAGTCGTTCCCTTTCTCTATTCCTTCCAGATCACCATAATGACTTCTCCTAGCCTCATCCCTGCAGAATTAACCACACAAACATATTAGACTCTGCACTTTTCCAGCACCTCCCTACCAATTCCCACCTCTGTACAAACTCCCCATGGGGTGATAGATGGAGTAGGGGGATATGGGGCAATACACAGTGGTCAGGGGGTTATAGGGTGTCAGGTGAGGCTTGTATTTTGTCTTGACACTAGGCTGCAGGGGGAAAGAAGAGGTTAAGGCCACAGCTTACAACACAGTCTCCTGGGGAGAGACAGAAGACCAACCCCCCAGAGATTGTGGTCCATTCCCTGCAACCCCAGATGATCAGCCACACCAATGACCTTCAGGGGTGCAGGGGATGGATTATAATACTATTAGATTTGTTAGACTACGTTGGACCAGCGTAGCATCTATTTCTAAACTAACACGGTCCCGAGGGCCGGCGTCAGGGAGTTTATTTAAATAAAGTGCTTTTTTTATTTTGTTTCTGTGTTATTTTTTTCCCCATTTTTTCCAGTGATAGTTGTGGAGGTGTCTCGTGGACGCCTCTTCATTACTATCGCTCGGGCATGGTGTCAGCCTGCGGCAGTTTTAGTCCCCCCAAGGCCGACACTAACCCCGTGTCACTATTAACTCAATATCCAACGCACCAGGGGTACCGGGATGAGCTGGGTAACCATCAGAAGTGGACCCTCTAATGTGAGGGTCCGCTATTGTGGCGGATGCGTGCTGGTACTCTTAGAATAGGAAGGGACCAGTATCTATGGACCTTCTAATTCTGTTAGTATCAGGCTGCAGCTGTTGGTTTTACCTTGGCTGGTTATGAAAAATGGGGGGACCCCACGTCGTTTATTTTTTTTGAAAATCATTGTCATGGGGGCTAGCGCAGGTGCCGTCGCCCACCCGCCTGCCCGTGTCCAGCCCCTCGCTGCTACAGTCCCCGTGCCTGTTCACTTACCCATCCGCGCTCCTGTGCGTTCTGCTTCTGCCTGTCCCGGCCGCCGTGCACGTACCCGCTGCTTAGGGCGCGTGCGCGACAGCTGGTCTGGGTTTAAAGGGCCACTGTGCCGGTAATTTAGTCAATTGCCGGCCGCTGGTCCTATTTAAGGAATACGCCCCCAGCACTCTCTGCCAGATTTTTGGTGTGCATTCAGTGTCTTTAGAGAGTCTTGGAGTCCGTATTGATTACGCTCCGCTACGTTTCCTGACCGTTTGCCGCCTGCCCTGACCGTCTGCTTGTCTCTGACCACAAACCTCTGCCGCCTGCCCTTACCTTCTGCCTGTCCCCGACTACGCCTCTGGATTACGATTCTGTACCACGCAGTACCCCGGCCACCATCGCAAGCAAGTCACGTCCGGGGTAGCGACCTGGTAGCCTCACACCGCAGCAAGTCCATCCCGCTTTGCGGCGGGCTATGGTGAATACCGGGGGCACTTAGATCCCCCCGGGCATGGCTTAACTATCCCCTTTTTGCAGTGGCCAGGAATCCCCGAACCCTTAAAACTTATTTTTTGAAAATCTACAGGGGGCTCCCCTGTAATGATTAAGGGGTTCCCCCGGTTGCGTTCTCATAAATAAAAAATTTTCAAAAAAAAAACGACGAAGGGTCCCCCCAAATTTCCATAACCAACCAAGGTAAAACCGACAGCGGAAGCCTATATTTTCGAATGGGAAAACCATCATACTGGTTTAACTTCCCTTTTAAAAATACCCCTGCAGCTGCTCCAGAAGCGCCATCACTTTAAAGGAGTGCGCTCCTGGGGTTACCGGCTTTCCAGACCCTGGTCGTTGGGTACTGGGGTAATAGTGCCGGGTTATTTATCAGCCTTGGGAAACAAAAAACACCGCTGTCACCAACCCAAGCGATAGTAATGGAGAGGGTCATCCAGATACCGCCCCTACTATCATGGAAACAAATGGGAAAAAAACACCAGAAACATTTTATTAAAAAATAACGCAGCTTCCGACGAGTCACCCAAAACCGGCGAGTCAAAGGGAAACTTAAAAAAAAAACAACAATCACCCCACAAAAGGGGGATCACCCCGCTTTCCGGTCTGAATAGCCCTTTTAGTGCCCAGGAAAACTGGATGACATCCCCCCTAGCAGGCGTCCAGGAAAGCGGGTGTTGCTGTGGGGATGGTCACCCCCCTTTCCGGGGGCTGAAAACCTACCAGTGCTTGGAAAGCTGGGGAACAATCCACGATTCCAGGGAAGCTGAGTGGTACCCTCGCAAAAAGCAACACCTAGCTTCCTGAAACCTCTGGGAGAGTTTTAACCAGCTTTCCCCCATGCTGAAGAGTATCCAGCCCCGGGAAAGCGAGGGGCACCCATCCCCCCACGGGGTGTCCACGTTTGGGATTTTGGGTGTTGGGGGTTTTCAACCCTGTTTTCCCACTGCTGTATAGGTTTTCAGCATCTGGGAAAAGCTGGGTGACAGGTTCACCCAGGCCTCCAGGAGGCTAGGTGCCTGCTGTGGGGGATGGTCCCACTCGGCTTTTCCGGGTGCTGGATAACGCATTTAGCATGTAAAGCTGGGTAGGGCCTTTGGGGGAAAGGGGGGGGAAACAGTGGAGGGGGGGGAGGGGCTCAGGGAGTAAAGGGGGGGTGTGTGGGGAAGAGGAGGGGGAAGGGGGTCAAGTAAAGGGGTCGGGTTGGTTCAGGGAGAAGGGGGGTTGAGTAAAGGGTCAGGGAGACGGGGGGGGGGGGGGGGCAATTTGGGGGACAGGAGAGAGGGGTGCTGAGGGGGATGTCAGGGGGCGAGGAGAGCGTTTTGGGGGACAGGAGGGGGAATGGGGTGTCAGAGGTGGGAGGGGGGGGCCGGGGATGTCAGGGGAATGGGGGGCTGAGTGGGGTGAGCAGGGGGCCGTTTGGGAGAAAGGGGAGAGGGGGGTCGTGTGGGGTGTCACAGAGGGGGGGGCTGAGTGGGGTGGCAGGGAGGAGGGGGCCGTTTGGGGTGTCGGGGGCGGCAACGGGGGTGAGAGAGGGGAGGGAGCTGTTTTTGGGGGCCCGAGTGGGGTGAGCGGGGGGGGGGGCCCTTGGGGGGGTAAGCAGGGGGGAGGTAGAGTTTGGGGGGTGAGTGTGGGGGAGCAGGGGAGGGGGGCTTAGTGGGGTTAGCAGGGGGGAGGGGGGCCGTTTTGGGGGGGCTGAGTGGGGGGAGCAGGGGGGGGGGCCGTTTTTGGGGGGGCTGAGTGGGGTGAGCAGGGGGAGGGGGGCCCCAGTGGGATGAGCAGGGGGAGCGGGAACGTTTTGGGGGGTGGGGTGAGCAGGGGGGCCGTTTTGGGGGTGGACTGAGTGGGGTGAGCAGGGGGAGGTGGGCCGATTGGGGGGGGCGGAGCAGGGGGGGGGACGTTTTTTTGGGGGGGCTGAGCAGGAGGGAAGGGGGAACCTTTTGGGGGGTGGGAATGAGCAGAGGGGAGGGGGGCCGTTTGGGGGGGTGGCTGAGTGAGGGGGCAGGGAGGAGGGAGAGACTACACTTGTGTCCTCTTCCTCCTCCTGCTGCTGCTGTTGGCTCCGGCCCCGCAGTCACACTGATCAGTGTAGCTGAGGGGACGAGGCCAGCCCCCTGCAGCCAGCGACGTCAGGGGAGAGCATCTCTATGACGCTTCCCCTGCGTCCCTGCTCTCTGCATCGGCCGCATGTGATGGAGAGAGACTCCCTGACAGGCGGACGGCGATCGCAGACACTGTTTGCGCGTCCCGAGGACGCGCAAACAGTGAACTGCACAGCGAAGTCCCGGGGAATCAGGGCACAGACCCTGGATCTCCGGGACACACCCGAAAAATCGGGATACCTCTCAGCTGTCTCGGGACGGCGGGAGAAGCGTCCCAAAACGGGAATGTCCCGCCTAAATCGGGACAGCTGGGAGGTATGCAGTACAGGGCGGGGCGCTGATTGCCGTGTACTCCTACAATGTGGGAGGGGAGCCCATAGACATGCATTACCGGCCCCATAGACATACATTTCTCGCGGCGCGAAAGCGCTGTAAATAAATGACGTCAATTATCTCCCTGCATATACAATACAATCATATGGTATGCACGGGGGGACGAGGCGTGATCCATAGTTCTCTATGAGAACTGTGGATTACCGTAATGATTGGTGCGCATTTAGCTCATATTAGGCCATGTTCACACGGCTTATTTTGGGACGGATTTCAGTCTGAAATCCGTCCCTGTCATTACGGTAATGCACAGTTCTCATAGAGAACTATGGATTCCGTCTCTTCTCCCCGGTCGCGAAATACGGCGAGCGGGGAGAAAGTGACATGCACATTATCCTGGCGGGATATGCGCCATGGATAATGAAAGTTTATGGGGCCGGCGAGTTGCCAGCCACCCTGACCCTGTACACACGCCGTAAGGGTGCTTTCACACGGTGCGGTTTGGATGTGTTTTTTTTGGATGCATTTTTTGTGCAGCAATGTATAGCATTAATTGTTGTGCCTTCCTGCACAAAAAATGCATCCAAAAAAACGCATCAAAACCGCACCGTGTGAAAGCACCCTAATTGCGGGCGAAATCCGTCCTGCAATTACGGCGTCAATCAGCCGTGTGAACATGGCCTTAGAGCGCAGTACGCTGCAAAATGTGCCCCAAAATAAGCCATGTGAACATAGCCTTAAAGGGGTTTTGCCACGATGTAATGTTGACGTGGGATCCTCCAAAATGGGTTTTTAATCACTTTTCTAAATATATGTGATTACAAAAATTGCAGTCTGAGAGAGCTAAAGCCTTCCTTACATGCCCTTGGTTACTTCAAAGAGTCTATTAGATATGGCCTGACAAGAGCTGGACAGGCTTACGCAGAGAGAGCTTCTTATCTGATGAGACTGAGCTGCAGAAGTTTTTAAGGCACCGGGTAGCAATATGTTTTCTTTTGTATACAGAATAAACTAGTTGTAGAGTGATTAGATACCTGCTTTATCTGATGACAGGGAACATGAAGAAGCTTTCAAGCTGCTGTGTAGAATAGGTGTTCTCTTTTGTATATAGAAGCCACAAGTTATAGTTTTTTTTATTTCAGTGAACATGTCACAAGATCCCTTATGCAGCTTTGTGCTCTGGCTGAGTCTCTCTCTCTTTCAGCTACGTGTTTTGTTTAGCAGATAAGGCTCTTCCTGACAGTGCAGTGTATGAGCCTGTGTCTGCTGTATTTAGAATCCACTGCTGTACTGTTTATTATTTCACTTAAGTTTTGAGACGCTCCCTTTGGATTCCCTCACTCCTCACTCCCCCTCCCTCTCTCCCCTGCTTCCATGACTCAGGGTGATTTGTTGACATTCTGCCTGTACTAACAAGAGAGGGGTAAGAATCTATCTCTCGGCAAATCCCCTTAAGTTGAATTTGTATGAAAGTAGGAACAGGTATATTTATTGCATGTAACTCCAGCACAAAAGGTTTTTTTGTAGTTTTGGATAGTGCAGGAAAGGGTTTTTAGATTTGTTTTGCTGTCTGTTCCCCTGTTAAGAAGATTTAAGAAGATGCTGTGGCATGCTGGAACTTGTCATTCCACAGCTCTTATTTGCTGTGGATCGTGGGACTACAAGTGCCAGCATGCCTCATAAGTCTCCGTTTGTAACATGGGGAAGATGTAAGTCAGAACGGTGTAAGTCGGGGACTGCCTGTACTGGGAAACGGCAACAAAATTCTAAGTAGGGCAAAATGTGAAACAAACGTACTTGCACCATGTTTGCTGGAGTTTTGTTTTTAAGGTGTTCAATCTTAATAAAATATGTATTAATTGTATTTACGGTTGTTGCACCAAAACATGTACAGTTTCCGTTATGTTTTGAATTTTGCGGGCGGCGCCATTTGTGCGACCAATTAAATTTTTTGTACTAACACCTACAGATGTGAGTGGGGAGGATTTTTGTGGGTGAATGTTTTTTGTTGCAGCAGTTTGGAATGCATGCAACTTTTTAGATTAAATTTATTCTAATTTTAGGGGACGTGAAAATGACCAATAAAACTGCAATTTTGGCATTTGTCATTTTTTTTCTTCTATGGTGTTCAGCGTACAGGATAAATGATGCTATATTTTAATAGATCAGACTTTTTTGGATACGGCGATAACAATTATGTGTAACTTTTTTGTTATTATATTTTTTTATTTGGAAAATGGTGAAAGGGGGGTAATTTGAACTTTTAATATTTTTTTACTTTTTTTTACACTTTAAATTATTATATATATATATATATTTATTTTATTATATATATTATATAATTTAATATTATATATATATATATATATATTTAATTAAATTTATTTATTCACTTTAATCCACCCCCCACAACCGGCGGGCTCGATCATTTATACAGCCTAATGCATTGTATATACAATGCATTAAGATGTACAAAGATGGCGGTTTCCCCAGTTCCTGCCTGGGGCTGAAAGTGGGGAAATCGAAAAGGTTTCCAGCTGCCATGTTAAGCGATTGGGAGCCCGTGATTTCGCCACGGGCCCCTTGATCGCAGTGAGGACCGGTGAGCGGCACAGTTTCTCATTGATTAAGATGCCACAGCCATCTTTGCCACGGCATCTAAGGGATTAAACAGCACGGAATGGCGGTGGCAGCGGCGCCCTCCTGTGCTGTAACAGCTGGGTGTTAGCTGTAATTAGCCACTAACACCCGGCGCCTGTGTAGCGGGATCGCTTACTGGCATCAGGCTGTATCCATTCGTCCAGTGTTGTTAAAGGGGTTGTCCAAATTCATAGTAATGAAAACACAGCACAAACAGCTTCCCGGGCCCCCAATAAAATAAAACAAAACCGATACTCACCTTCCTTGGTTCCTTGGCCATGTCTCCCCGGTCTCACTGTCAGGTCCTACACCATTACCTCATTGTTTGGAAGTGGACCGTTCCAAACGGTGATGTAAGGTAGGGGCATGTGACCGCTGCAGCCAATCAGTGTCTGCAGCGCTGATGTCCCCATTTAGAAATGACAGCGTATCAACAAAAGACCGGAAAGTTTCAGCGCTAGAACCGGAGGAAGGTGAGCATAGTTATTTTTATTTTACTGCGTCCTGGAGCTGCTGCTTTTTATTTTTTATGAGGTGGACAACCCCTTTAAGGACCGCACCATTTAGGTGGGATTACCTAAAAAAAAACTTTACAATTCTAGTGGTTTTTTTTATGACATTCACTACGAGATAAATAACATAAAAATTGTATTAGACCAGACTCTTATGGATGTGGCACTACCAATTATGATAATTTACCGTACATTATTTATTTTTTTAAACTTGATAAAGAGGAATTTTTTTTTTTAACTGTTAGGACATATATACATAAAAACCTATTTTTATTTCTTTTTAACTAACTTTTAGGTCCCCACTTGCAAGCTGTAGTAACTCGTCACGGGGTTGGGTGATCAGATGGTGCAAGGGGTCGTCAAGGACCTTTCTGTTTATATTTCTTATTGGAGTTATCTCCTGTTCTGACTGCTGTGGAGTTTTATGTGTTATCCTTAGTCTGCAGGTTGGTATGGCTCTAAGGGTATGTTTACACGGCTTGTTGCGGTGAGTATAGCACGCGACGCAATATGCCTTGTGTTTTGGAACCACGCACTGATAAGCTTGTAATTTCAAAGTACGAGGGGGGTGGCCGGGTTCCGGCCCCATAGATATGCATTGTCAGTGGCGCGTAATTGCTGCTAACAATTGACATGTCAGTAATCCACCCGCGTGTACAATACAATCGTATTGTACGTACGGGGAGACTACGCATAATCTATCACTCTTTATAAGAGCTATGAATTACCGTAATTGCGGCGTGCGTTTCGGCGCATATAAAGTGTGTTTGGATCCGTGTTTTCGTTTAGCTGCCACGGCAAAGATGGCTGCAGCGACTAAATCAATGCCTTGGCCTCTTAACTCCGAGGCCTATTTTTATTTTTTGACGTTGGTTGGTTTGACGTAGTCTTTCCAGAGCCATAACTTTTTGATTTTTCTACCTACATAGACAGATGAGGGCTTTAATTTTGTGGGACAAGATGGACTTTCTAATGATGTTGTTCATATTACCATAGAATATACTGGGAAATCGCTAAAAAATTCTAAGTAGGGCAAAATGTGAAAAAACATACTTGTGCCATGTTTGCAGGGTTTTTGTTTTTACGCCATTCAATCTTCGGTATAAATTATGTGTTATCTGTATTCTACAGGTTGATACAAATTTCCAATACCACACATGTAGTGTTTTCATTATGTTTTGGTACCATAGAAAATTTCCAAACATTTTCTATTTTTGAAATTTGCACCTCGGCCCCACTGCGACCAATAATTTTTTTTATATTAACACCTACGGACGTGAGTGAGGTGGCATTTTTTGTGGGCTTAAATGTACTTTTTATTGCCAGCAATTTGGAATGCATGTGACTTTTTGATTAAATTTATTAAAATTTTTAGGGCACATGCAAAACAAAAAAAATGGCCTAAAACTATGGCACAATTTTGCCGTATTTGGACTTTTTTTTTTTACTTATACGGTGTTCCAGCTTAAGGGTTATATTATGTTCCTTATTTCTTATAGATCGGACTTTTTCGGACGCAGCAATGCCAAATATTTGTAACTCTCTTGTTATTTAATTTTTTTTTTATTTCGTTACTTGGCGAATGGAGGGTGATTGGAAACTTTTATTATATTTTTTCTTTTTACACTTTTTTTTTTTACTTAATCTTTGAGTCCCCCTAGGGTGCTTCAGAACTAGAGGGCTCGATCATTACTACAGCCTAATGTATTGTATAGACAATGCATTAGGGTATGTTCACATGGCGTATTTGGGCGCGTACTGTATGCCCGAAAACAATCGAGGGTGTTTTGAAGCCACGGATACTCAGATGTTGGACGACAAATTTCTTAATATAAATCTAATGCAAAAAATGTGTCGACGAGAAAACAATATCTGATATAACCTTGGTTAGTAAAAGTGTCAAATAAGTTATTTTCCACTTTAAAGTTGACACCATGCCTCAGATTTTAAAAATACCACGGGCTCTGCACAGGCCAAGGCCCATAAACTGGCTACGGCGTTCAATGGCCGTTAAAATTGTCGTTAACACTTGTCTACGTTCACACACAAGTCTTCGATAATTAATTGCAAAAAATGTAAGCAAGTTACTGTATTCAAATAAAGTGGAATGGTGTGTTCTGTGCAAGCAATGTTACTGAGATTGTAGTATTCTAAAGCCATTACTTCAACCTTGGTAAAGGGGTTTTTCACATACTCGACTCGCTTTCATTTGCTAAGCTAATTCACTGCTTGACTTCAAGGGCTACCCACTTCCTTGTTAGACTATGAGCAGTTTGACAGCAGTGACTGAATTTTCAACTGTTATTCCTAATGGAGCCTGATTGAGGGACATTGTTGATGAAGGAGTTTTAACAGCAGGGCACAAAACTGCAGAGCTCTAAAGGGTTAAAGTTTGTCAGTAAGAAAGATATAGAAAGCTCCTGTGCGGTGTTAGAGAGCTTGAAAGTCATTATCCCGGCAGGGCCTGACTAAAGCAGAGAGAGGTGGTTGACAGCCTCGGAAACCTTTTATAAACAAGCAGGAGTTATAGGGGTTTTATCGTCTTGGATAAGTGTTCCATGCTCTTCAGCTCAAATTTAAACGACTGAAATTGAAATCCAGGGCGGAGAGTCTCTCCTCTCAGTGGTGTGTCTTTCATGCCAGGGAGGCGTGTCTTTTTCAATCTGCAGGTGTGTCTATCCTCATGAAGAGCTGCTGTAATCATTCATTCTCGTCATTTTGCAGGCGAAGGGGAGAAGGTTGTCTGTTACGAGAACAGATCTGCTGCCTCCTGCACAGTGATTATCTCTGGGTCTGACTGTGCATTCTAGAGCCAGGATCTCGCCCTTTCAGAATAATTATTGAGACGGGAGGGGAGTGTTTAATGGGTGTATACCTATTTGATTAGATGACTGATAGGGAAATTAATTGTATGAGAGATGGTTAGTCAGAGGATGGGTTTGTGTATATACATTTTTTGGGTCGAGAGGTGTTATTTTGTTTTAGTGTTATTTTTAATCACACTATATAAATATTTTATTGTTATATTATCTTGAGGGTATTTAATTTCGTGGATATTTTAATTTACCCCTTATCGTCAATATGAATACTCAACTAGAATATATACCCTAAGCCGGAGAAAACCGACAGGAAATTCTGGGAGTAACACGACATTTTACTATCGCCGTTTAATCGACCAGTTTGGTGACCGCATGGGCGCATAATTGAAGTGACTTTTTTATAGGGCGGTATTGTGATACTGTAATCATCTCATTCATACTTTGTTGTCTGTCGTGTGAGGTCCGGGACGCGGGTCAACTTTATTATTTTCACCTTTAATGAAGCTATAGGGAATAATGTTAGGATGTGCGTGTTCGGAGGTGAGGTTGACACCCCACCTCGAGGCGTCGCAACATTTTAAGGGCGGGACCCCCTGGATAATTTTGATTGCTGGAGTATTCCTTGGGGAAGTATAGGGGTAACTTTACCATTATACATGATATATTGTCCCTCTAATGTTTCATCAAGAACTATAGTTTTTTAGTGAATGTTTACTTAAAAGTTATTTTTTTAATAGAAGAATTATTTTGTGAGTGAACTGTTTTACAACACAGCTGACTGCATGAAAACACCAAAGAGAGGAGTGCACACTGACCCCCCCACTTTACTACTCTCGTTATCAGGCAGCGCAGGCTGTATGACTGTGTTTATATGGCAGGGTATAGGGACATAAGACTTGTTTTTATGAGGGCAGATCTATCACGTCAGTTATTACCAAGATCATTTCACCTTAGAGTGGAGATACTAAGTATTCAGCAGCAGCCCTCTCACATAGCTGGTTTTTCTTTCGGTTTTAACAGCTCAGAGGGGCGTAAACAGTGCAGGCAGCCAATCACAGTGCTGAGGGTGTGTCGGGGTGATTTCCTGTCTGTGGGCATATCCCATAAGGCTGAATGACAGTTGTCGTCAGCCATATCCACAGTGCACGGGGCGCTGTCCAGGGTGGAAGGCGCCGGAATCCAGTCCAAGGGGCATGTTTACCGAATAAGCCAATCCAGAAATAGGGAGGGCGTGTCACGACTTGCAGCAGCAGACAATAGTAAACAGATGCACAGAAAAGCTCATATCACTATATTCAGTGAACTTAGGCTAATGCCAACCCATTACAGTGTTATTTTGACTATCCCATAATCTTGATATGATCTTTGTAGCCAGGAAAAACCCCTTTAAAGGAAACTCTGTCGTCAATATTTTTTTCTTTGGGGGGGCGGGGGAGGGGCGCGAAATGGGTTTACACAGGGAATATGTTAAGTACATTTTGGCAATTTTTTTATTTTTTGTTTGGTTAGTGCGTTCAAAAATTAAATACAAAATTGTCACTATTTACTATTTCTGCCAGTCACGAGGGAGCTAACCCCGATGAAAAATATTGAACAAGCCAGTAACAATAGCTGGATTACAGCATGTAACCAAACTGCTCGTACAATGGATGCGATCCTTCTGCAGGTTGATATCATCTCCACCCCATCACATCGCCTTTGGCTGTGGAGAAAGGAGGGGGAGGTATTTGTCCAACGCTCTCCATTTTGTGTGGACATTAAGGACACTAATGATGTCGTTATTAGCTAGCTTTGTACAATGTGTGGACATCCCAAATCTATTGGAACATCAGCAGTTCCCTCCAGTCATGTACCTCTCAGTTCCCCCTGATACACATCTTTTTCTTCTAGTTCCTCCTGTCTGTATACGTAGTTACCCCCTGATAACACATCATTTCCCTCTTTGTTCCTCCTGTCATGTACGTCGTTGCCCTTTAGTTCATCCTGTCATGTACGTCATTACCTTATTACATACGTCGTTCCTCTTTAGTTCCTCCTGTCATGTACGTCGTCCCTTATGACATACGGTGTCCTCTTGTTGTTCATCCTGTCATGTAAGTCGTTTCCCATATGAAACATACATCGTTCCTCTTTTAGATTCCTCCTGGTATTGTTACGGCGTTCCCCTCTGTCTTAAGTAGTTCCTCTTTAGTTCCTCTGTCATGTACGTCGTTACCCCTCTGATATACATCATTCCTCTTTGTTACCTCCTGTGCCATGTACGTCGTTCCCCCTTTTGGTCCCTCCTGTCATGTACGTTCATTCCTTATGAGATACGTCGTTACCTCCTTTAGTTCCTCCTGTCATGACGTCGTTCACTTATGACATAATACGATTCCTCTTTGTTCATCCTGTCATGTACATCGTTCCCTTATGACATCACGTCGTTCATCTTTCGCTTCCTCCTGTCTTGGTACGTGTTACACTCTATCGGACAATAAGTGCTTCATCTTTAGATTCCTACTGTCAGGTCTCGGCGTTAACTTATGACATACAATCGTTCCCTCTTTAGTTCATATGTCTGTACGATCGTTCACTTTAGTTCAATCCCTGTCTTGGTTAGTCATTTACAGTTTGACATAACGTAGTTCATTTTTTGTTCGCCTGTCTTGTTCGTCGTTCACCCTTTTGTTCATAACTGTCTTGTTCGAAGAATTGTCGTTATGAATTACGTCGTGTACGCTTTTGTTCCTCATGTCATGTACGTCGTTCCCTTATGCACATACTACGTTCCTCTTTAGTATCATGTCTTGCTAGTCGTTACCTCTTATTACGTCGTTCCTCTTATAGTTCCCTACTGCAATGCTTCGTGTTCCCCTTATAGTTCCTCTGTCATCGTTCCGTCGTTCACCTATGTCATACGTCATTACTCTTTAGATAAAATTTCCTCATGTAATCGTACGTCGTTCCATTTAAGACATACATTCGTTCCTCTTTAGTTCAACCTGTCAGTCACGTCGTTCCCCTCTGACATACGTCGTTCCTCTTTAGGTTCCTCATGTCATGTACGCTCTTTCCGTTCCTATGGAATAAGTCGTTCACTCTTTGTCTCCTCATGTACCCCCTTGTACGCGTTCCCCTTTAGTTCCTCCTGTTTCATGTCACGTAATTACCATCTGACATACGTAGCTTCACTCTTTAGTTTCCTCTGTCATCGTACGTCGTTCCTTATGATCATACCATCCGTTCCTTCTTTAGTTCTCACTGTCTATAATGTAGACGTTCCATCTTTGAAACTTCGTCATTCCTCTTTATTTCCTACTGTCATGTACGTGTCCTACCTCTGACAAGTCGTTCCTTTTCAGTTCTCATGTCATGTACGTCGCTTTCTTATGCGACATACGTCGTCATCATCTTTAGTTCTCCTGTATGTACGTTGCTTTCCTTTTGACATACGTCACGTTTCCTCTTTAGTTCCTCCTGTCATGTACATCGTTCCCCCTGATTCACTCGTTCCCTCTAATATAATCATACAGGGAATGGAAACATTGTATAAGACACCAAGGAAAACTTATGGGGACTCCCCTTAGTCCTCCTTCTAGGTCTATAAACATTGTCACCCTCACTCACGGTTACAATGATTCCCCCTCACTGTTCAACATGGTCCCCCCTCCACAGTTAAATCCCCCCACCCCCCAGTTATAAATGGCTAATCCCCCCCCAAACCAACATGTTAGAGGTTAATCTTCCCACCACATGATTAATACCCCTTAGAGGTTAATACCCCCCCTCCCCAATGGTATAGAGGATAATCCCCCCCCACCCCAGGTATAGAGGCATAAATCCCCCCCAACCACATGTATAGAGGTTAACCCCACCACCACAGGTATAGAGGCTAATCCCCCACCACCACTTGTATAGAGGGGCCAAAAATCTGCTAGCATACAGAGGTTCTACCGGCCAATATACGCATTGAATATAGAGTTTAGACTACGCGAGTTTGCGTAATAATTCGCGGAGCAAACACGAGATTTAGCCGCTAAAAAACCAATGCGAACGGAGTTAGCGGCAAAATCTGCATATAGAATTGGTGTTCCCTGTCAACACATTCCCGCAACAGACAACAGAGTTTAGGCGTCAAAAGCTGCAGCGAAACAGGATTTTAGCAAGCCAATCTGCAGGAACAGAGTTTTAGCGTCATATAAATCGGCGGCGAAAACGGAGTTTAGAGTACAAAAAATCGGCCGGCAAAACGGTAGTTTCCCAGCGTCAAGATCTATAAAGAATCGAATTTCAGCATCAGAAGCAAGAGAACTTTTATTAGCACCAATATCCATAATGGGAAAAGGATTTTTTTTGTGTCACGAAGCCGAGAGATAATTTTATTAGTGTCAAAATCTGTAAATAAAGGAGATTTCCATATTAGCGCAATAACAAGGTTAAAAAAAACTATTCATTGCAGCCAACATCCGTTATAAATAAAAAGCATTTTTATCCGTCAGAAGCCCACCGAGAGGACTAAAATCTTGAATCCTGTGCAAAAATCGTTAGTGACAAAAGCACAATCACTTTATTAGGAGCAGAGGACACGTCGCAACACCTGTCAGATCTTCTGTGGGGCCAGCCATGCTGGAGCCACAGAGGGGCTGGAAAATTCAGTAGCATGCTTGCTATGGGACTCCACAATCATGACTGCCTCGCTCCCTGCAGACAAGAGAGCATGCTGAGATAACAGCAGGGGGGCTTCACTGAAGTTAACACAGCAGGAATCTATTGCAGTCTTTTACCCTGCAGTAATTACCTTCTATGGAGCTTCTGAGTGTCCTGACAACTCACTCACAGCCAGAGAACTATCTCTGAAGGGCGGGAAGGGCTCCTACACACAGGATCTCTATAGCTCTTTTTACAGACTCACCAATCAAATTTACAGCAAAAGAGGATAAAGATGCTTAGAAAATCAAACACATTACTGCAAAAGCAATAACACATTTGTGACAACATTCTCCTTTATCGAACTGATCTAACTCTAAAATGAAGAAATATGTCAGGCTACTAGGTGGTTATACAGCCAATAAATCATTTCAGCCTATGCTATGCCCTGGATTAGCAACTGTTATAGAGGGACATTGCTAATAGAAATTTGTAAACAGTAGAGCACAAAGCTCCAGAGCTTTAAAGGGTTAAAGTTTGTCAGTAAAATAGATAAACAAGCTCCTGTTCTGTTAACACACAGCAAGGAGTGACATCACTATCCCAATCATACCGCCCGCTGACTTTAAACACTAATGTTAAAATTTCATAAACATAAAGCCTAACATGTCATGGAAAAAGATGAAAAGTGGTGTGTACTAAGGAAAAGGAAAATGTGCATGGTCAGGAAGAGTAAACGTCCCAGTCAGGAACTGGTTAAAGCCTAGCAATGTGGTAAAATAACCCTTTAAATCATGGCAAGAACCAGATGTTTTAACATATACTGTAAATGTACTTTATTGTAAGACACATAAGGTACCAGTAAGTCACATGGGGAGACTTAATAATGTTTTAGGGTGCTTTCACACGGTGCGTTTTTGGTGCGTTTTTGATGCGTTTTTTCAATGCGTTTTTTGTGCAGGAAGGCACAGCAATTAATGCTGTACAGTGCTGCACAAAAATTGCGGTAATTACCGCAATTTTACCACGTATTTACAGCGATTTTTGCCGCGATTTTTGTGCAGCAATGTACACCATTAATTGCTGTGCTGTCCTGCACAAAAAACGCATTGAAAAAACGCATCAAAAACGCACCAAAAACGCAACGTGTAAAAGCACCCTTCTGATACATACATTTTAGAGTGAGTAAATGCGGCATGAATTACACCAGGTGTTCAAAAGTCACTCATAGCGACTAACTTTAAATCTGAAAACTGCTGTTACAAATCCCCTCTGGGGAAAAGTGAAAGAATGTAAAGAAGTAAACAAAAGTTAAAAAAGTAAAAGACAAAAAATAAAATAATAAACACATACACTGCCCTTTTCCCCTTTACAAGCGCCAATCGCCCCAAAAAAGATTAAAAATAAATAAAGTACCCATCCTTTAAAATTGTAGTTAATAACCCTACAGTGAACGTTTGTAACAAAAAAAACAGCCCCACATAATGCGATTTTTTGTACATCCCGCAGCACATAAAATGAAAAAAAAGGATCAAAACCATAATTTCCCAAATTTAAAAACGTCATTCTTCCCGCAAAAAAAAGTCCTTACACACTCGGGAACGTAGAAAAAGTTTGGCTCTCAGAATGTAGCAATGGGAAAATAATTTTTTTACACAATAAAACACTTTTTTTTTAAAGTGCTTTAACAAAAAAAAAAATAAAAATTTTTGGTATGGGCGTAATTTGTATTTGCCCCAGAAATAAATCTAACTTTGTATGGAAAATGCATGGTGACGCTGTTAAAAAAAAAAAAAAACACTACCGGGAAATGCTGAAATTTTTTTTCAAAATGCCTAAACAAAAACCCTTTAATAAAAATGATAAAATTTCATATCCCCTCCCTAATGGTACTAATAAAAACATAAACTACCCCGCAAAAACAACCCATAACCCACTTTGTATACAGAAAAAATGAAAATTAGATGTCAACATAGGAAACATAAAAAGCAATTTTTATAGACCTTTTTTTTTTTGGGTTAAAAGTAAAAAAAAAAAAACAAAAATAAAAAATTTTATACATTTCAATTGAAACCGACCCGCAAAGAAGGTTATCCACTCACTTACACTGCATGGCAAACACTGAAATTAAGCCCAAAAAACAATGGCGGAAATGCGTTTTTTTCCCCCCCATTTTCATGGCCAAGCTAAAAAAAACTATGGGAAAACCCTCAAACCAAAATGCCAAAACACCCCCCAAAAGAACCCTGGGGTGTTGAATCAAAAAAAGGGGAAACTTCTGGAAGGTTTCACCTGTTTGGGGATTTGGGGGTTTGCAAATGCGCCAGGCACCAGCAAAATTGCGTTCCAATAGCCAAATAACAACTCCCCCCCGTTATACCCCGACATGTGCCCAAACGCAGTTTACACCCAAATGTAGGGTTTGCCGAACTTGGGAAAATTTTTGTAAAAAAATTTGCAGCAAAAAGGGGATAAAAAGATTTTTTGAAAAACACAAAATTCGAAAAAAAAAAAAAAATTTCGACACAACCCCTTTTAAAGGGAAAATGCTCTAACTAAAATGAAAAAAACAGGCTATGGGGTGGTTTACAGCAAAAACTTTCACCCTGATTTTTCCTGGCTTAGCCGTTATGGGGGAAATTTTGCAATAAAAATTTTGTAAACAGTAGAGCACAAACCCAGAGCTTTAAAGGGTTAAATTTTTGTCATAAATAGATAAACAACCCCTGTTCTGCGAAAGACACAGAAAGGAGTGACATCACTACCCCAATCATACCCCCTGACTTTAAACACTAATGTTAAAATTTCAAAAACATAAAGCCTAACTGTCATGGAAAAAGATAAAATGGTGGTACTAAGGAAAAGGAAAATGTGCAGGGGTCGGGAAGAGTAAACTCCCAGTCGGGAACGGGTTAAAAAGCCAAGAAATGGGGGTAAAAAAAACCCCTTTAAAAATAAAGGCAAAACCCAGATGTTTTAACATATACTGAAATGTACTTTTTGAAACACAAAGGTACCAGTAAGTCACATGGGGAGACTTAAAAATTTTTTTAGGGGCTTTCACAGGTGGTTTTTGGGCTTTTTTGATGTTTTTTTTCAATGCTTTTTTTTGGCGGCAAGCACAGCAATTAATGCTTTTCTTTGCTCCCAAAAAAAATTGCGGAAAATTACCGAAATTTTTACCCGATTTTTGCTGCGATTTTTTGTGCGCAATGTACAGCATTAATTTGCTGTGCTGTCCGCAAAAAAAACCAAAAAAAAACGCACAAAAACGCCCCAAAAAAACGCAACGTGAAAAAGCCCCCCTTTTTGATACATACATTTTAGAGTGAGTAAATGCGGCATGAATTACACCAGGTGTTCAAAAGTCACTCATAGCGACTAACTTTAAATCTGAAAACTGCTGTTACAAATCCCCTCTGGGGAAAAGTGAAAGAATGTAAAGAAGTAAACAAAAGTTAAAAAAGTAAAAGACAAAAAATAAAATAATAAACACATACACTGCCCTTTTCCCCTTTACAAGCGCCAATCGCCCCAAAAAAGATTAAAAATAAATAAAGTACCCATCCTATAAATCTGTCATGTTAATTAACCCGTACAGTGAACGCTGTAACAAAAAAAACAGTCACATAATTGCAATTTTTGTACATCCCGCAGCACATAAAATTGAATAAAAAGCGATCAAAAGCTCATAATCGTACCAATTAAAACGTCAGTTCATCCCGCAAAAAAAAAGTCCTTACACAGCTCTGGATACGTAGAAAAAGTTATGGCTCTCAGAATGTAGCAATGCGGAAATATTGTTTTACACAATAAAACACTTTTTTTTTTAAAGTGCTTTAACATAAAAAAAACTATATAAATTTGGTATCGGCGTAATTGTATTGACCCAGAAAGTAAATCTAACTTGTCATGGATACTGCATGGTGAGCGCTGTTAAAAATAAAAAAACACTACCAGGAATGCTGTATTTTGTTCAAAATGCCTCACAAAAACCTTAATAAAAAGTGATCAAAGTTTCATATGCCCCTCCCATAATGGTACTAATAAAAACATCAACTCATCCCGCAAAAACAAGCCCATAATCAGCTTTGTATACAGAAAAATGAAAAAGTTATGGCTGTCAACATAGGACAACATAAAAATACAATTTTTATAGACCTATTTCTATTTTGTTAAAGTAATAAAACATAAAACAACTATATAAAATTTATATCATTTCAATTGTACCGACCCGCAAAGTAAGGTTATCCACTCACTTACACTGCATGGCAAACACTGAAATTGAAGCCCAAAAAACAATGGCGGAACTGCGTTTTTTCCCCACCATTTTCATGGCCCAATGCTAAAAAAAACTATGGAACACCTGTGCACCCAAAATGCACAATACACCCCTAAATGAGATCCCTGAGGGGTGTTGAATCAAAAATGGGGAAACTTCTGGAAGGTTTCACCTGTTCTGGTACTTTGGGGGCTTTGCAAATGCGCCATGGCACCCAGCAAAATCTGCGTTCCAATAGCCAAATAACACTCCCTCCGTTATACGCCCTGACATGTGCCCAAACAGCAGTTTACACCCAAATGTAGGGTATTGCCGAACTTGAAAGAAATTGTGTAAGAAAATTTAGGGGGCTTTTTTTTTCGAGGATTCCTTGTAAAAAGGAAACATTTTCAGCTAAAATTGCAGATTGTTGTGAAAAATTTTTTTTTTCATTTTTACAGCCTAACGCTAAAAAAATTTGTGAAACACTTGTGGGGTCTATATGCTCACTACACCCCTGGATATATTCCTTATATTCCTTATATAGGGTCTTTTTAGGGGTGTTTATTAAGTTTTAGCACCTTAGGGTGTCCGCAAACCTGAAATGGCGCCTAATAAAAATTGTAATGAAAATGAGACCCCAGAGTCCAGTAGGTGCTCCTCCTATTCTGGGGCTTGTGGTTGAGCCAAATAGTGCATTAGGGCCACATATGGGATATCTCTGAAAACAGCAGAATCTGGGGAACCAATATTAAGTTGCATTTCCCTGATCTCATCTACCGTGTTCCTGTGAATAATGGATAAAAATTAAAAATCTGAAAAAAAAGAGAAAAATTAGAAATTTCATCTCCACTTTGCTTCAATTCCTATGAAACACCTAATGGGTTAATAAACTTCCTAAATGCTTTTTTTGAATACTTTAAGGAGTGTAGTTTCTTAGATGAAGTCCTTTATGTGGGTACCTAACATACAGGCCAATCAAAGTCATGTTAGAGCTGGACTGGTCCCTAAAAAAATGTATATTGCTAATTTTCTTGAAAATGACTACTAAATTTCTAAGCCCCCTAATGTCGTAAAAAAAAAGATATTTAAAAAAATTATGCCACCCTACAGTAGACATATGGTGGATGCTAGTTCTAAACTATTTTGAGTGGAATAACTATCTGTCTTACACGCAGAAATTTTTAAAGTTTGAAAATGGTAAATTTTTCTAATTTTTCACGATACTTTGATATTTTTCACAAATAAACAAGGACTTTTTGGACCAAAATTTCTTACTGTCTTAAAGCACAATGTGTCACGAGAAAACCCTGAATCACATGGATATGTTAAAGTGTCAAAAATTTATTCTCACATAAAGTGACACATGCCAGATTTAAAAAATTGGGGCTCTATGTTATGATCATTTTCTGTGTATTTCAGCATGATAAATGGACTCTTAGAACTGGAACTATTCTGTTAATTCTGTGATGAATGTGTCTCTTTCTCTCTTTTTTCAATAAAGCTTTCAATGAGAAAAAAAAATTGGGGCTCTGTCAGAGAGGCCAAAACTGGCTCCGGCGGTAAGGGGTTAACCCCTTAAAGGGGTTTTGCCACCATGTAATGTTGACGTGGGAACCTCCAAAATGGGTATTTAATCACTTTTCTAAATATATGTTATTAAAAAAAGTGAAAACTCTGAGAGCTACAGCATTTCTCAACCCCCATTGGTTACCACAAAGCTTCCCCTAGTCACGACCCAGGAGCTGAAAGGCCGCGCTTGCGGGAATCACTTCTTATCTGATGACAGGCAGAATGAATGGTCTTTTAAGGCACCGGGTAGCAATATGTTTTCTTTTGTATACAGAATAACTAGCTGTAGTGTTATTAGATCCCTGCTTATTTTTGATGAAGAAGCTTTAAATCTGCTTTTTTGGAATAGGTGTTCTTTTTTTGTATACAAAATTCAAAGTTATAGTTTGATTATTTGTTTGAAAAACCATGTAAACAGGAACCCGGTTATCCCAGGCTCGGGGTTTGGTTTTGGTGTGTTTTCTGTGTGAAGCTCTGTCTCTTGGGCTGCTTTATTTTTTTTAAAATTTTCCATTCGTTCTTACCCGGAAAAGGGTTTTTCTCCTGACATTTGCCGTCTATGAGGCTGTGTTCTTGCTGTTTTGGAATAAATGTTGAAATGTTTATTAGTTCACTTTTTTTTTTGAGAGCCCCCTTTTTGGATTCCCTCCCCCCTCCCCTCCCCCTCTCTCCACTGCAGTTTTCAGGGTTCTCCCGTGTTTTGTTAAACATCTTGTCTCTTTCTGAACGGAGGTCAGTACTTGGTCTGGGGGGCAAAACCCCCTTTTAAAGGCCCCGGTGTTTTTTGTTGTTGAACGTTTTTTTTCCCTTTCCCTTTCCCTTTCCCCAGACCCATAAACCTTTTTTTTTTTCCCCTTTTATATAGACTTATGTGGGGCTTTTTTTTTTTGGGGGAAAAAGATGAAATTTCTAATGTGTTTTTTCCCCCTATAATACCAGAATATACGGGGAAAAAGCGCAAAAAAAATTCCAAGTAGGAAAAAATTTTTAAAAAAAAAAAAAAACGAAATTTTCCCCCTTTTTTTGCGGGGGTTTTGTTTTTTCGGCTTTTAATTTCGGTCAATACAATGTTTTATCGTTTTTACGGGCCCTGATCCGACAATCCCCAAACTTTGGTAGGGTTTTTTTCTATTTTTGAAAATTTGCCCCGGGGGCCCCAGTTTGTGGGGAATTAAAAACTTTTTTGAAATTTAAAACTAAGGACGTCGGGGTGAGGGTGTTTTTTTTTATGCGGGGCCCAAAAGTGTATTTTTTTCGCTAGCATTTTGGGAAATCCCATGCAACTTTTTTGATCATTTTTTTCCCCATTTTTAAGTGACAAAAAATTTGCCAAAAAAAGCAAAAATTTTTGGGTTTGGTTTTTTTTTCTTTTTGGGGTGTTCAGGGTTGGGGGATAATGATGTTTTTTTTTTTTTAGATCGGACTTTTTCAAAACAGGCGATCCCAAATATGTGCAAATTTTTTTTTTTATTATTTTTTTTTATTTTTAAAATGGGGAAAAGGGGGGGTTTATATTAAATTTTTTAAAACTTTTTTTTTAATCTGAAAAAATTTATTTATTTTTTTTATTTTTTTTACTTTAACATTGAGTCCCCCTATGGTTTTCTTTACCAAAAGGTGGGGGGTTGTTTTCCAAAACGTCTTAAAAGTATTGCATAGGTGGGGGCAGCCCGAGGGCCCGGGGGCTAGGTTGGCAGCCCGGGGTGCTGTTTGGGGCCCCTGGGGGTTTTGCCCCCTCTCTGTGTGGTTTTTGTGCGGCGGTGGCCGCCAGCGTGTTTTCCCCCATTAGGTAGGGGGCCCACTTAATTTGAGGTCGCCCCGATGTGGCAAAGGGGGGGGCCTATCGTTTTAATCAAAAAGTATACTTAAAAACCCCCTTTTTCGTTTTTTATATAGTTTTGTGAGAAACATTAGTAAAAAGTTTTTGTGGAGGATGTGCGATCCATGTTTCTTTTTTGGGTTATATGTTTTACAATTTTGTCCCCTTTCTTTTTTTTCCCTGGATCCCGCCCCCCCCCCTCCCTTTTTTGGGCCCCGGTGTTTTTAATTTGCAGTTAAATCTGTATAAAAGGGGGATGCCCCGATATTGCAGGGGGGTCCAAAGGAAGGTAAGCGTGTCAACTCCCCCCCCCCCCCCCCCTTTTTTTTTTTTTTTTTTTTTTTGTGGGGTGCTGTTTTGGTGGGGCCCTTGTTGCCCGTGTGCTATGTGGGGGTTTGGGGGTGCAGCCCCGAGCCGGGGGGCTGGTTGGCCGCATTTGGGGCTTGTTGGGCCCTGGGTTTTTGTCCCTCTTTTGTGTGGTTTTTTTTCCTGTGGGGGTGGGCCCCCTTGCAGTGTTGCCCCAAATTTGGTAGGGGGCCCCAATTAATTGAGGTCGCTTGCGATTGGGGAAGTGGGGGCCTTTTACGTTTTGTCAAGAAGTAAAACAAGAACCTCCGTTCGTTTTTCTATTTTTGTTTTACTGAGAAGCATTTGATAAAGTATTTGTGTGAGGGGTGTGGGATCCATGTTGTTTTTTGCCAATTTTGCATTAGGGCTGTACCAAGATAGCAGTTTCCTACTTCCTGTCTGCGGGCGGAAGTGGGGCAAACCAAGGGGGATGGGGAGTGACAAGAGCCTTTTCCCAAAGGGTCCCCGCTGCCATGTCGGGGGGGCCCCGGGTCGTTTCCAAACTATGCCGTGGCCCGGGGGCCCATAACCCCCAAGGGTCGGTGCGGGAAACCCTATTAATTAAATTTAGTGTGGGGCCATTTTTTGCCGTGGTTGAAAGGGGTTTAAACAAAGGGGGGCGACGCCTTTCCATTCGCGCTGTAACGGCCCGGGGGTTTGCGGCAATTAGCGGGGCGATCCCGCTTTCCCAAGCTCCCTTTTGGACCCCGGGGGTACTCATACGTCCAGGGTCCCTTTAAAAGGGAACCTGTACCCCTTGGTTTTTTTCCCCCTTGCTGAGGAAGCATAAAATTTGTGTCGACCTAATGCTCCAGCGCTTGTTTTCCATTATTCTGTAAGAGGGAGGTTTTAGGCAAATTTATCCCTCAAATTTATTCATTTAGGGGTGTTAGCCCCCCCCACAAAGGCTAGCCCTGCCCCCTTTAGAGTTAAATTAACTGTTTCCCTTTAAATATTCAAAAATAATAGGTTTTTTGTGTTGAGGTGGGCGGGTTAGCCCCCAATTGGGGGGTTTTAAAAAAACTGACACTCTGACGGACTCTTCGAAGACTCTTCTGGCCCAAAAAAACTGTAGATTTGAGCATTAAATACCCCGAAAATTTCAGCATTTACCCGGGTTTAAGGGGGGACCCGGCTGGGGAAAAAGCCTGTCTGAAAACTAGCTTGTTCTGTCCTCGCAAAGTGGACAAAACCCCTTTTTTTTCCCCGGGCCCCAAATTTCCCAAATGATCCAAAATGGAAGACCTTTAGGCTTTCCCTTTTAAAGGGGGGGTTTCTAAACCCGCCAAATTAAAAAAAGCCCCAAAACCCAGTATTAATTTTAAAAAATTTCCCCCCCAGGCTGTAGGTGGGTCTAGGGGCGTGTTTGCTATTTTCCCGGGTTTCACTTAGGGAAAAGTTCAAAATCCCGGCCCCTTTTTTTAGGGCACTTTGCCGCGTATTTACGCACGCAAATACGCTCCCAAATATGTCTAAAACAATTCAAATAAGATTAGAAATTGGGGTCAAGGGAAAAAAATTCGTTTGCGGGCCCCAGAGGGGTATTTCATAGGCTTTTTTTTCGCCATGTATAGGGGCGTAAAAACGATCTTTAAATTAAATGCCCTGGGCAATATTGAGGCGTATTTGAGTTTTAATATCTCCATAGGAAAAAAGGGGACTATTTTGCGGCGTAAAAATACCCCCGAATTCGCCCACCTTTTGACAATTTTTGGTGCGTTACGTGGCGTAATACATCGGGGTTGAATTAAACCCCTTACCGCGGACCAGTTTTGGCCCTCCTACAGACCCCATTTTTTTAAATCTTCATGGTCACTTTATGGAGAAAAATTTTTTGACTTTTTAAACCACCAGTGATTCGAGACTTTTTTTCCTCGTGACACTTTGTGTTTAAGATAGAAGAAATTTTGGGCCAAAAAATGATGTTTTTTTGGCAAATATCAAATTATCGTGAAAAATTACCAATTTCCAAACTTAAAAAAATGTCTGCAGTAAGACAGATAGTATTTCACTAAAAATAGTTTATAACTACATCTACCTTTTGGTCTGCGTAGTTTGCCTCATTTTTTTAAATGTTTTTTTTTTTTTTTTTTTTTTTTTTTTACGACTTGGGGGCTTAAAAATTTAGTAGAAAATTTTTCACTTTTTAAAAAAAATTTGCAATATACATTTTTTAGGGACCACCCATTTTCAAACGTGACTTATTGACCTTTATGTTAGATACCCCCATAAAGTATTCAAAACCGCTTTTAGGAATTTTTATTCCCCCCAATTATTTTTTAAAAGGGAAAAAAAAGCAAAGTGGAAGTAAAATTTTAAAAAATTTCACTTTTTGCAGATTTTCAATTTTTTATACATTTTGACAAGAATAGGTAAATGTGATCGGGAAAAATGCAAATTAATATTGATTCCCCAGTTTCTTCCGTTTTCGGGTATCCAATGGGGCCCATGCATTATTTGGCTAAAACCACAACCCCCAGAATAGGAGGAGCACCTACGGGACTCGGGGGTCATTTTCATTACGATTTTTTTTAAGGGGCCATTTAGGTTTGCGGAAAACCCTAAGATTTCAAAACTTAATAAATCCCCCCTAAAAAACCCCTTTTTGGAAATACACCCCCTTATGATATATCCAGAGGTGAGTGAGTAAAATTACCCCACAGGATTTCAATTTTTTTAGCTTTCGGCTCTGAAATAAAAAAAATATTTTTTTTCCCCAATAATCTGCTTTTTTATAAAAAATTTTTAAATTTTTTACAGGGAATTTTGGGAAAAAAAACCCCAAAAATTGTTTTCGAAATTTTCTTCCAAGTTGGCAATCCCCTAAATTGGGTGAAAAGGGCTTTTTTGGGCGAGGGCAGTGGTACAAGGGAGGGAGCGCTTTTTGGCTTTTGGCGCACAGATATTGGTGGGCCATGTCGCACTCCAAAGCCCCCAAAAGTACTAAAACATGAAACCTTCCAGAATTTTCCCTTTTTTGGTTTAACCCCCCCCTAATCTAGGGTGTATTTTGTTTTGGGGGCGCACAGGTGTTCCATAGTTTTTTTTTAGCATTGGGCCATGGAAAAGGGAGGGGGGAAAGCAGTTCCGCCATTTTTTTTTGGGGCTTCTTTTTTTTACAGTTTTTGCCATAGGGAAAAATGGGGTTTAACTTTACTAGGGGGGCGGTAAATTACAATGATAAAAAATTTTATAATTTTTTTTTATGTTTTATTACTTTTACCAAAAATAGAACAAGTTTTATAAAAAGTTGCGTTTTTATGTTGTCCTTTCTGACACCCATACTTTCTTAAATTTTTTGCATAAAGAGCTGCTTGTGGGTTTTTTTTTACGATAATTTTTTTTATTGTCCCTTTTACGGGGGGCATGTGATCTTTGATCACTTTTTATTAAGGTTTTTGTGGGGGCTTTTTGTACAAAATACAGCAATCCTGGTAGGTTTTTTTTTTTTTTTTTTTTACAGCGGTATAAAGACATGCCGGGTTTTTTCTCACAGTTGAACATTACACGATACCACATTTGTAAATTTTTTTTTTTTTGTTTTATGCTTTTACCAATAAAAACACTTTTATTTGAAAAGGAAAACACTTTTTTTTCATCACTGCAGCTGAGAGCCATACCTTTTTTTATTTTTCGTTTTTGGAGCTTTTTAGGGACTTTTTTTTTGCGGATGAGTTGACGTTTTTATTGGAAATTTTTTGGGGGACAAGACTTTATATTGCTTTTTTAATCCGTTTTTTGGGGGCAGGGTGAAAAAAATACTGCAACCTGCTTTTTTTTTTTTATTTTTAATAGGTTTACCGTGCAGTATCCGTAACTTTTTTTACTCTTGGGTTTTAGACGATTGGGGGGAACCCAAAATTTTTGTATTTTTTTATTTTTAAAGCCAATTTTTTTTAAAAAAAGTGTTTTTATTGTTAAAACAATATTTATGCATCGCATCCCCTAATAGTGAACTTTTAATTTTTCCCTTTTCAGAGCAGTAATGACTTTTTTTTTTTTCGGGGTAACTGACGTTTTAATTGGGATCACTTTTTGTTGATATGAGTTTTTGATGACTTTTTACTCCATTTTTTTTGCGCGGGATGAACAAAAATCGCTGTTTTTTTGTTTTTTTTTACGGCGTTCGCCTACGGTTAATTAAAATGACATTTATAGGGTGGGTTGCTCGCACTCGGGGATACCAAAAAAGGTACTTTATTTTTTTTCTTTTTTGGGCGATTGGCGTTTGTAAAGGGGGAAAAAGGGGGATGTATGTTTTTTTTTTTTTTTTTGTGTTTTACTTTTTTCACTTTTTTATTTTTTTTTTTTTCACACTTTTTTTTACTTTTCCCCAGGGGGGAACTCATGAACGTCATCAATCATTCATGCAAAAGGAGAACCAGCCACAGCTTATAGCTGTATGCTGGTCTCCATGGCAACTGTCAGTCACCTGCCCACAAGCATGTGGCCATCGGACGTCACCAGCAACCCGAAAAGCCTCATTCAACTCCAGGCTGTCTGGTAGAGATCACTCCCCGCTGCCCGCACTGCAGTCCTTCCCCCGATTCCGACATCGGGGGTTAATCCCCCCCAGCCGGAGCTCACAAAAGGGGCCCTGGGGGATGCGGAATGATGCCACAGCATATACCCCGGTTTTCCCTCCGCGATCTTGCGCGCTGCCCTGTGACGCGCAAGACGCCTGACGTACTCATACGGCAATTTGCTTGGAACCCCCTGCCCACATTGCCGTATAGTACGGCAAATGTCTAAGGGGTTTTAAAAATACAGTTCTAGGGTTTTACTGTCTAGGTTTTGTATAATTTTTTCAAGGGACAACACTAGATTCTGAATTTACTGCAAATAGTCCCCCAGAAAGCGCTTATTCTGAAAGGGGGAGGCCCCAGTCAAGAATCACATACCCTATAGCCGCATGTGAATGGACGTTGGGACCCTAATATAGGAGGTAGGTACTCATAATTAGATTTATAATGTATGTTCCACATGTATTGCAGTGCATACAGTATGTACTGCGATATGCCATGTGTTTTGGGAGTTGCGCTGAACAGTGCGTATTCCTCAGACTGCTGGCCCTATTGACATGCATTGTTCGCAGCACATTATTGCTGCAAACAAGTGACATGTCAATTCTCCCCCCGCGTGTACAATACGATCGTATTGTATGCACAGGGGAACCACGTTTATCTGTAGCTCTCTATGAGAGCTATGGATTACCTAGTGTTTCTGCATTTTCATACTCACAGTGCTGAAATGTTTTCAGTAATGTTGGTCGAAATTTTTTTTAAATTGCTATTTTTTTTTCCCTCTGCCATGGCTTTTTTGTTTGCAATGTCAGTCATATTTGCAAATAACAAGCACATGGGAGGTATAACGTCTGCACTGAATGAATTTTTTTTTAACAATTTTAAAATGTGAACATGCATGTACTTTTGTCAACAGAACTGCAAAATATATTGGGCGCATGTATGTGGGGCTTTTCCCCTGTTTTTTGGGTAACCGGCGCTTCCGGGCCCGAATTCCCCTGTCGGTGGGGGGGATCAGTGTAGGCCAGCGTTCCCCCTTTTTCACCCCGGCCCCGCATAAAGGGGGGCAGGCAATGGGCGCGGGGTAGCCCCGGGGGCGGGCGGGGCGCGCTCAATCCCCCCGGGGCATGTACGATCCGAGTGGGGCAAAGTGCGCGCTTGCAGGTTTGGGGGCGTTGCAGTCAGACCTATTTTATTTTGGCTAAATGCTCTGGGGGGCGAAGTGAAGGAGAAGGGAACATGAAGGAAACAAGGGAATCGCAACAGAAATCTCGGCTCTCAGCTCCGTGCGGGGATTGAGTATGATTCCAAAAAAATCGCCCTTTTTAAAGCGGAAAAAATTGTTTAAAAAGAGCTTAAACCTCAAAAAAAAAAAATACATTAAAAAAAACCTTTCCAAAAAAACTGGGCGGCGCAATATCAAAATTAGGATATTGGGAAAATTTTGGAAATACGTAATTCAAATTCGAAAACTAGTCTCATTTGGGACAGAAACCGGCCAATCGAAGGAGCAAAAATGAACCATTTAAAAACCATGAGAGCTATTGACCAATCAGAATCAAAAGGGGGACAGTTTCAAAAAACAGTAAAAATGCAGAAAAGACTGATTGGCTGAGCAAACGGGGGTTTTTTTCCCAGCCATCGAGCGCAGCTCTTCTCCCATTTAGTCATGGGAAAATGGCGCAATGCAATCTCGGGCGCTCACGCCGGCGGCATGGGGTATGAATAAAAAAAAAATCATTTTTATAAGTGTAAAACATTTTTAGATAAAGCGCTGAAACCTTCTCTAAAAAAAAATCATTAAAAACCTAACAAACTTTGTCGCCGGGACCGGCGCAAAAAAGGGAATTGCAATAGAGAGAATTCCCGGGGAATACAGTAATTCAAATTTTTTAAGGGTTATTCTGATTGGTCGCAAAAACCAGCCAACAAATAGGAAAGCGACAGGGACCCATTAAAATTTTAAGAGGGGCGTTTTTATTCAAAACGAAGGGGAAATTCGTTTAAAATTTCAAAAAAATTGGTTTAACAAAGCGAAGTTTGGGGGCTTGGGTGAACGAAGTTGCTTTTGATTGAAAAAATTTTTGCTGCGAGCACATGGCCTACAGGGGCAAAGCACTCTGGAGGAAAAGGGGGCATAGCCTCATACATGTGCAGAGATAACCCAATCAGAGAGGCGGATTCTGTGACTCACCGCACATAAACCCGGCGGACGTGGGACTCATACCGCTCTCACTGTACTGACAGGGGAAGGTGTGGCGAGGCTGATTGTGATAGCTCTCACTGAAAACTGATTTTTTCAGCGATTTTTTTGGGGTGCTCAGTTTTCTCAGAGACTTTCTCTTAAATGTTTTTTTTCTGATTTTTTGGGGTATTTGGGTCTAAATCCAGTGTCGTCACTGCAGCTGCATATAATTCATGTCCAATGGGTCTAAGCCAGTTCCTGTTTTTTTTTTTTTATTTTAAAAAACAGCTTTTTACAAAACAAAAACCATTTCCTTTTTTGGTGCGCAAATTGCATCCAGGGGTTAATAAGCGTTGTTTTGCTGGTTGCTGACCCCAAAAACTGTCATTTTTCACCCAAAAAACATACTTTTTCCCTGAGATAATTCCAAGCGAAGGTTAATTACAATTTTTATCTTGTTGTTGGCGTAGAAAAAACCCAATTTTAACACCTAAAGAGTAGTTTGTGTTTGCTCAAATTTTTTTGCGAATTACATCCAGGGTTAATTTAAACGTTGTTTTGCAGTTGTACTCAGTAAAAGAAATTTGTTTTTCACCGCCACAGAAGAAAATTCTGTAGCAAAATTCTTTATCGGAAGGTTAATTAAGCCTGTTTGTGCTTTTTTTATTCAGTAAAATACACAGAGTTTTTAAATGCACATACAAGTCAATTTTTCCTCCCCTTTTTGGGGAGCGCAATTTATATCCAAGGGTTTACCCAAGCTTCTTAGTGGGTTCTTTTTGCGTCCAAACACAGGGTGTTTTATTTATCATATACAGATATCTTCATCAAACAGTGTCTGTACATTTTAGAACAAACAGAATGTCAGACAAGAGGTGGCAGGCTCTTCCCCTGCAAGGGGCAGAGGCACAAACATTCCGGGCCCACGTCGCAGCACAGCAAGGGGACGTCGCAGCAGGGGTCACTCGGTGAGGCCAAAAACTGCCGTTGTCATCTGGGCGCCCTTGTGTTGCCCAGAAACCCCCAAGGGTTCTTGATTGTTGACTAGGTCATCCACTTCCTCCCAGATGACATCTGACCAACCCCAGCCAAGGTCCGTGGGATCGTCAGACACAACCCTTAGTTGGCATGGCCCGGGAGCGGTCAGCGGCCCCAGCTGTCCTCAACCCGCCTCTGTCCTATCCGGTTCCTCAGCCAAGATCTACTATGTGGTGGGGGCTCAGCGCCACTCTATAGCGAGAATGAACAATTGAGGAGGGCAGTCAGCAGCTACTTGGCAGCGAAGAAATGGGGCCAATATCCCCTGCTTCTTGCAGTAGGCGGCAAAGTATAGATGTTGAGAGTGGCAATGGGAGGTCATGTTGTGGGGGTCAGCCTCTGCATACCAAGATGGTGATGAGGACAGCAGTGACAATGAAACACAATAGATGATGATGTAGCCGACCGCACTTGGGAGCCGGGGTGAGGCAAGGGCTTCATCATCGTCAGGAGAAAAGGGCGTCAGCTTGCGCGGCAGGGAGCGGCGCAGCCAAGCAAGTGGGTCGTGTGGCCGTGAGTCAGCAGGATAGCAGCAGTGTGAGGTCGGGAGCCAGCGGCCACGGGGTAAAAAAACCCGCTTCGCAAGGTCCAAATAAGTAGCGGCACAGAGCTCAGCGAAGGCAGCGGCGGCAGTAAATCACTCAGTGCAGAGCATTGGCGGTAAAATCCGATACTCGGCGGTGTGGCAGTTCTTTGCTAAGAACCGGAGGAGCCGAATATGGGTATATGTAGAATCTGTAAGCAGAAAGTGAAGCGTGGCCAGGGGGCTAACGTTGGCCCATGGCCTGCGTCAACACATGCAGCGTCACCAACCGGTGGCCTGGTAGAAACTGGCTCAGATGTGGTGGTCCATTGCAGCGCCCAGTGGCACGCATGCCATTGCAGCCATTCAAGGCTCCACCACCTCTGCAGAAGGGAGATGTTTCTCTTTGACATCATCTCCCGGTCCAGATGATCCTGCTCCTCGCTACTCATGGCGCCAGCATCGTTCAGCGAGGCGATTGCAAAAGAGACAACAGTATGGTCCAACCATCCTAAGGTGCAGCAGCTGACCGTGCTCCTGTCCAAGTTGTTGGTACTGCAGTCCCTCCCTTCCAAATGGTGGACTCTGCACCATTCAGAAACTAATGGCTTGTGCCGAGCCGAGATGGAGAGTTCCAAGCACGTAATTTCTTTTCCAAAAAGGCAGTACAGCACTTCATAAATATCTAGAACAGAAGGTGGGCCAGTCCTTATGCTTATCGGTTTGTTCCAAGGTGCACGGCAGCAGCGGACGTCTGGAGCGTAACTACGGTCAGGTCAGTACATGTCCTTTACGGCCCACTGGGTGAATGTGCTTCCGCCCAGACACACCAACAACTTGGACAGGAGACGCCGCTTTCTCCTCCACGTTGTCAAACTTGCTGCTCCTGTGCCAATGTCCGCCTCTCCTCTCCACCACCTCCACCATCTCAGCCTCCACAAGTACTGCTCCATCATACCACATGTGTAGGGCACAGCGGTGTCACGCAGTTCTACACCTGGCTTGCCTCGGCGAACGAAGTCACACAGGGGAGGAACTGCTCCGCGTCATGCAGCAAGAAATCGATATGTGGCTTTCTCCGCGCCAACTGCAAATCGGAACCATGGTGACGGACAATGGGAGGAACATGGTGTCCGCGCTGCACCGAGGAGGGATGGGCCATGCGCCCTGCATGGCGCACGTCTTCAATCTGGTTGTGAAAAGCTTCCTGAAGTCTTCCACCGATCTTCAGAACACTCTGAAAATGGCCAGGAAACTGTGCATGCACTTTATCCATTCATACAAAGCCAGGAACACCCTCCTCGAGTTGCAGCGGAGAACGGCCTCCCCCAACACACTCTGATATGCGATGTTTCCACCCGTTGGAATTCCAGCCTGCACATGTTGGACCGACTATATGAACAGAGAAAGGCCATTAACGATTTTTTGATGATCCAGGCAGACAGAAGTACTCCCCTGTGTAACTTTGATTTCATCAATAGTCAGAAAATGAGTTACAACTACCGTATGTTGAGGCCATTCGGGGAGGCGACGTTATTTGTCAGTCGCCAGGACTATGGTGAAAACGTCTTCCCCCGCTTTTGTCCTGGAAAAATGTTTAAAAATCTGTTGGAGATTGGAGCTACATTTGTGCCCAGAGTCCGGGGGGGTGAAATGGAGGGGGAGGGGACATTGGAGCAGAAACTTTTTTTTGGTGAAAAGAGTGGATTTTCTACCAGTGCAAGAGAGGGGGAGAGGAGCAGTGGGGAGGTGGATGGAGATGGAAGCGAGGCAGATGACCCCCCCAAACACCGTGGCAGTAACGTGGGGAAATGGAGGGAGGGAGCCCTGGGGGTTTACTTGTGCAGATGGCCCGAGCAGCTTTTTGGCCCCGGCTTGGACAGCCGAATAGTCAGCACCGGCAGAGGTATGATTCTGGGTCTCCACCCTATTTGGGCCCTGCCTGGTCCCAAAAAGGGGCCTTTTTCCCCCGCTATTGAGAGGGGGGACAAACCAAATAATTGGGGGAAAAACCCCCGTAATCGTTGGCCCCCCTGCCTATGTGCAATCGTCCCTCCCTTTTCGGTTGACCGGGGGGTTCCCCTTTCCACCCCGTTAGAGATTCCCTTTTTTTTTGGGGGGGGGGGCTACTGGGCAGCCAAACGGATATGTGGGCCCCAACTTGCCAGTTTGCTGGAGAAACTGTCCTGCCCCCCAGTAGTGTGGCATCAGAGGGGTGTTCAGTGCGGCCCGGGGGGGCCCTCGTTTTTCCCAAGAGAACCCCCCCCTTTTCCCGGGAAATGTGGAACATGCCTTTGTCAAGATGAATCAGGCGGGATTCCGGATTCCACCACCAATGCCTTAGGCGTCAGCTACCAACACCATGACGCCTACCCAAATGTGAAAATGAGTCTGGGTTCAAACTACCCCGCCTCAGCCACTTTCTGATCCCCCCACCCGCCCCGATGCCAACATCTGCGACATTTCCCATTGCCACCAACCTCTTTCCCGGGGGTGGGTTTTCCACCCCCCTCCCACTTGTCTTGTGCCACGCGACTCATGCTGCCTGCTGTGGCTGCTGCGTGACTCCCCACTGTTCTTTTCACTGTTTTACTCAAGCTGCCTGTGGCGCTGGGACACCCTGTTTGTACCCCCGTCTGACCTCATCGCTGTGTGGCTGCTCCGTGCCTAACCTGTGGGGATTGTGCCCCCTCCTTTACCTAGCTGCTGCTGTGGCGCTTTTCCGTGACCCCAACAATGGTCTTGTGCCCTGTCTGACTCTGCTGTGTGGGTGCTGCGTGACCTCCCACTGTGTCTTGTCCCACCGTGGCCTATTCCTGTTTTTTTTCCACCCCCATAAAGTCTTGTGCCCTTCGACCTATGTGTGCTGTGGGCTGCTGCTGATCCAAATGGTCATTGTACCCGCTGGGTCTCTGTGCTGTGGTGTGCCGTGACCTCCAAAAGTGTCTTGGGCCACGTTGACCTATGCCTGTGTGGCTGTGCCGTGCCTACACACTGTGTCAAATTTTGCCCTGTCGACCTCTGCTGCTGGGGTGGCCTGCCCGTGACCTCCACACTGGTCATTTTCCCCCTCTGTGGGGATCCGTTTTTGCCCCAAAAAGAAAGTATTGTGCCATGCCTTCCTCTGCTGCTGCTGGGGCTGCTGCCGTGACCTACACACTCTGTCATTGTGCCCTGTCTGACCTCATGCTGCTTGTGGGTGTGCCGTGACCACAACCCGTCATTTGCCAAGTCTGCCTCATGTGCTGCTCGGCTGTGCCGTGACCCCCCTGCATTGTCCCCTCTGTGCCTCCCTTTTTTTGCCACCTCCAGATGTGATTTTGCCCTGCCTACCCCTGCTGCTGTGTGGTGCTACCGTGACCCCCAACGTGCTTTTTGCCCCTGCTGACCTCTGTGCTGCTTGTGCGCTGCCGTACCCTTTCCACTGTTCCCTTGTCCCATTGTGGCCCACTTGTTTTTGCCCACCCCAAAATGTCATTGTGCCACTTTTGCCTCTGCGCTGCGTGGCTGTGCTGTGACCAAAACACTCTGTATTGTGCCACGGGCTGACCTCATGCGCGGGGGTGATGCCGTGCCCCAAAACCCCTTTAAAATTTTGGGGACTGTCGGGGGGTCATGCTGCGCTTGGCGCTGCCCTGACCCCAAAAAAGTGTATTGGAAAAGTCCCGACCCCATGCTTCTGCTGGCTCTGCCCTGACCTCCAACGGTATTGTCCCCCTGTGGCTACTCCTTTTTTGCACCCCAGAAATGATTTTGCCACTGTCTGCCCCATGCTGGCTGCCTGACCAAAACACTGTGTCATTGTGCCCCTGTCTACCCAGCTGCTGCTGTGGGCTGCCCGGGCCTACACATGTGTCATTGGCCACGTCTACCCGCTGCTGTGTGGTATGCCGTGACCTACCACGCTGTCTTTTGCCCGTTGACCTCATGCTCTGTGTGGCTGTGCGTGACCCCCACAGTTTTTCATTGGGCCCTTTTTGTGGGGTATTCCTGTTTTTGCCCCCTCCAGAATGTCCGGGCCCCTGTTGCCTCATGTGTGGGTGGGGGCGCTGCCCCGGCCTACAACTTGTCATTGTGCCTGTTAACCTCATGCTGCTGCTCGGCTTCTGCCCGGCCTCCACATGGTCATTGTCCCCCTCTGTGGTCTACCCGTTTTTTGTCACCCCCGAATGTTATTTTGCCACTGTCTGACCTATGCTGCTCTGTGGCTGCTGCTGTGACCTACACACTCGTAAATTTTGGCCCTGCTTCCTCATGCTGTGCGTGGCTGATGCCGTGACCTACCCTGTGTCATTGTGCCCTGTCTGATCAGCTCCCCGCTGTGGCGCGCCGTGACCCCACATGTGTCATTGTCCCACTCTGTGGCCCACCTGTTTTTGCCACCTCCGAAAGTGATTGTGCCCCTGTTGACCTATGCTTGCTGCCGGCCCCCCACCCGTCATTGTGAATCTGTGGCCTACTCCTGTTTTTGCCCCCTTCCAGAAAGTCTTTTTGCCACTGTCTGACTCATGCTGCTGTGTGGCGCTGCCGTGCCTCCACACTGGTCACGTGCCCCCGTCTGACCTATGCTGCTGCTGCCCGGGACCTAACACTGTGTCTTGGCCACGTTGACCTCTGTGCTGCGTGGTGTGCCCGTACTAACACATTTTTCATTGTGCCCTGTCTTACCTCTGTGCTGCTGTGGCTGGGGGAAACCACCACTTGTCATTGTGCCACTGTCTGTCGGTGTGTGGGTGCTGCGTGACTACACCCTCTGTCATTGTGCCCTGTCTTACCCCCTTTTCTGCTGTGGCTGTGCCGTGACCTCCCACCTGTCTTGTCACCTGTCATCTTTTTTGGGCCACTTCCAAATTTTCTTTTTGCCACTGTTGACCCCCATGTGCTGGGTGTGGTGATGGCCCCTTTTACCTCCCACTCTTCATTGTGCCCCTGTCTGACCCCATGCTGTGGTGGCTTTCCGTGACCTACAACTTGTATTGTGCCACTGTTGACCCCATGGGTTTTGGTGTTTTTTTTTCTTTTTTTGTTTTTGCCGTGACCTCCACATGTGTCATTGTCCCCCTCTGTGGCCTACTCCCCTTTTTGCCACTTCCGAAAGTCATTGTGCCCTGTCTGACCTCATGCTGCTGCTTGGTGATGCGTGACCTCCACACTGTGTCATTGTCCCATCGTGGCCTACTCCTGTTTTGCCCCCTCCAAATGTCATTGTGCCCCTGCGCCTCATGCTTTGCCGCCGTGAAAATCCGCTCTCGATTTTGCCCTCTGTGGCCCTCCTGTTTTGCCACCTACGAATGTCTTTTTTTCCCTGACTGACCTCATGCTGCTGTGGCTGCCGCCCCACTCCACACTTGTCACTAAAGTTTCCCTGAGTTAGCCCGTTTTTTTCCAGCTTTTTCTGCATGAATTTATCGGTAAATCCCCCTTGAGTTTTTGGTGGGTTTGCCCTTTAAATCCCGGGGGAAATTTTTTAGTGAAGCGATTCTTTAAAAGCGGGGGGCAGCAAGGCGTGTCATACTAAAACACAACATTTTATGAAACCCCAAAACCCAACTCCCTCTGAAAATTTAAAACATGGGACAAAAGTTCTACAGCACCCTGGCCCCCGTGCACCTGGAAATGCTGTTTTTTAAGGGGATTGTGGGCCCAAGTAATTCGGAACGAAATTATTTTTTTCCGAGAAATTCGGGGAAGTGACCAAAGATTTTGGGAAATTCGCCCCATCTTAATTTTAAAAAAATTGGAGAAATATTGACCCAAACTATTCAAAGGCGGGCAGTTTAAAATACAGTAAAAAGGCAGAAAAAAATGATTGTGAAGGGGGGGGGTCGCCAGCTTAGCCAATCGGGGCCGGGACC
>JAODAL010023113.1:0-63345 GCA_025379985.1 Phyllomedusa bahiana
ACCAACCCTCCCACGCTTACAGGATACACCGACACCAACCCTCCACTGCTACAGGATACACGACCCAAACCCCCCACTGCTACAGATACACAGACACCCTAACCCTTCCACCTGCCTACAGGATACACTGACACCAACCCTCCACTGCTACAGATACACCGACACCAACCCTCCCCTGCTACAGGATACACCGACACCAACCCTCCACTGCTACAGGATACACTGACACCAACCCTCCACTGCTACAGGATACACACACCAACCCTCCACTGCTACAGGATACACCGACACCAACCCTCCACCGCTACAGGATACACGGTCCCAACCCTCCACTGCTACAGGATACACCGACACCAACCCTCCACTGCTACAGGATACACCGACACCAACCCTCCACTGCTACAGGATACACCGACACCAACCCTCCACTGCTACAGGATACACCGACACCAACCCTCCCCTGCTACAGGATACACCGACACCAACCCTCCACTGCTACAGGATACACCGACACCAACCCTCCACTGCTACAGGATACACCGACACCAACCCTCCACTGCTACAGGATACACTGACCCCAACCCTCCACTGCTACAGGATACACAGACACCAACCCTCCACCGCTAAAAGGGTACACCGACACCACCCTCCACTGCTACAGGATACACCGACACCAACCCTCCACTGCTACAGGATACACCGACACCAACCCTCCACTGCTACAGGATACACTGACACCAACCTCCACTCTACAAACACGACACCAACCCTCCACTGTCCTGATACACCGACAAACCCAAACCCTCCACCCCTACAGGATACACGACATCCAACCCTCCACCTGCTACGATACACGACACCAACCCTCCACAGCTACAGGAAACACCGACACCAAACCTCCACTGCCAGGATACACTGACACCACCCTCCCGCTCAGAACACGACACCAACCCTCCACTGCTACAGGATACATCCGACACCCAACCCTCCACTCTACAGGATAAACGACCACCAACCCTCCACCTGCTACAGGATACATGACACCAACCTCACTGCTACAAGGATAACCACCAACCTCCAAGACTAACCACCAACCCTCCACTGCTACAGGATACACTGACACCAACCCTCCACTGCTACAGGATACACTGACACCAACCCTCCACTGCTACAGGATACACCGACACCAACCCTCCACCGCTACAGGATACACCGACACCAACCCTCCACTGCTACAGGATACACCGACACCAACCCTCCACCGCTACAGGATACACCGACACCAACCCTCCACTGCTACAGGATACACCGACACCAACCCTCCACTGCTACAGGATACACCGACACCAACCCTCCACCGCTACAGGATACACTGACACCAACCCTCCACTGCTACAGGATACACCGACACCAACCCTCCACTGCTACAGGATACACCGACACCAACCCTCCACTGCTACAGGATACACCGACACCAACCCTCCACTGCTACAGGATACACCGACACCAACCCTCCACTGCTACAGGATACACCGACACCAACCCTCCACTGCTACAGGATACACCGACACCAACCCTCCACTGCTACAGGATACACCGACACCAACCCTCCACTGCTACACGGGTACCAACTCGACTACAACCCTCCCAACAGCCCCACACGCTACAGGATACACCGACACCAACCCTCCCCCGCTACAGGATACACCGACACCAACCCTCCACTGCTACAGGATACACCGACACCAACCCTCCACTGCTACAGGATACACCGACACCAACCCTCCACTGCTACAGGATACACCGACACCAACCCTCCACTGCTACAGGATACACTGACACCAACCCTCCACTGCTACAGGATACACTGACACCAACCCTCCACTGCTACAGGATACACCGACACCAACCCTCCCTGGACAAAACTTTGGCACCAACCTGCCATGGGTAAGCAAATACAATGGGGGTTGTCCAAACCCTCCACTGCAAGGGGATACACCGACCCAACCCCTTACACTGCTCCAGGATCACTGACCCTAACTTCACTGGGTACTGGATACACCGACACAACCCTCACTGCTACAGGATAAAAACTGAACAACCTCCACTCGCTACAGGTCACCCTACAACCCTCCTCCGTAGTAGGTACAACCACACAAAACCAATCCACAGAAAACAGGATACGACTTACCCAAACCCTAAGACTAACAGGATAACTGGACAATCCAACCACAGACCAATGCTACCAGGATAGCCGCACAGAACCCACCATTGCTACAGGGCACACCTGTTGGAACCAAACCCTCCACTAGCTAAAAGGTTATATACAGACACCAACCCTCCACTGGCCTCAGGATAACCAAGACGCCAACCCATCCACGCTCAGGAAAAAGCCGCACCACCTCTACGCCAACTGCAGCCAAACCAACCCAGTGTCAGGTACACAGACCGCGCTCCAGCTAAGGAATACAGGCCATCTACCAAGCCCCAGCTTTCAAAACGACACAACCTCCACTGCTACTGGATAACTACAACCCTCCACGTACAACCTCATCCAACCCTCCACTGCTAAGGATACTCAACACAACCTCCCTGCTAAGGATTCCCGACCAACCTCCACTGCTACAGGTACCGACACCAACCCTCCACTGCTACAGGAACAACGACAACCAACCTCCACTGCTAAGGAACACCGACACCCAAACCCCCATTACAGGATACCCCGACACCAACCCTCCAAGTCAGGGTAACCGACAACCCCCCCCACTGCTACAGGATACACGAAACCCCAAACCCCCCACTGTACAGGTACACTGACCCAACCCTCCACTGCTACAGGATACACCCACACCAACCCTCCCCTGCTACAGGATACCTGACCAACCCTCCACCTACAGGATACAAACCCACAACAACCCCCATGCTACAGGTAAAACCCGACACCCCAACCCTCCACCGCTACAGGATACACTGACACCAACCCTCCATTTCGGATCACCGAACCAACCCTCCTGCTAAAGGATACACCGACCCAACCTCCATGCTACAGGATACACCCACACCAAACCCCCCCTGTTCGGATAACCGCACCAACCCCCCACCTACAGGTTTTTTTGACCCCAACCCTCCAAGCTACAGGATACACTGCCCAACCCCCATCTACAGGATCACGACACCAACCCTCCACGCTCGGACACCGCACCAACCCTCCACTGTTTCGGATACACCGACCCACCCTCCATGCTCAGGAACAGACAAACCCTCCACGCTACAGGGAATACCGAACCAACCCCCCACTGCTAAGGAAAATGACACCAACCCTCCACTGCTACAGGATACACGACACCAGCCCTCCACTGCTACGGATAGCCGACACCAAAACCCTCCACTGCTACGGATACCGACACAACCCTCCACTGCTACAGGATAACCGACACCAACCCTCCACTGCTAAAGGATACACGACACCAACCTCCCCCTGCTACAGGTTTTTAAACCCACACCAAAACCCCCCACGCTACAGGTTTTGCCACCCACCCCCATTTGGGTACAAACACTTTACTTTTCCCCAAACCTCCCAAAAATGGGAAATTTGGATTTGCCAAACTCCCAAGGGGTTTCACCCGGCCAAACCTCCAAATTACCCAAACGCCCCAACTCACCTCAATTTTCATACGGTTTAAACCGCACAACATAAAAAGCCTTTTTTGGGGAAAAACTGGGCCCCCCCTTCTACAGGTTCGCCCAACCTTTCCTTTTTAAGGTTTTTTTTTGCCCCCCAAAAAAAAAACAATGAAAAAAAGGGGGTTCGACTTCAGCCGGCAAACATAAGACTATCAGTGTTGGATAACTCGCGGATCAAATCAGGGTCATTTTCTCAGCAGGACCAGGGAATGCGGTCATCACAGGTTATATGCCGCAGCAGGTAGCGCCAACTTCCTCACATACACAGTTCTGATTGGGAAAAACCACACCTGGCTCACCTGACCAAACAGGCTTATATAGGCAACAAATCCTGGCCTGGACCTGGAAACGCAGGAGGGGACGTCTCACCCAGGTGTTTGATCGCTCCGGAAAAAGCCGGCCCACACTCTACTGCCAACAGCAGCCAAACCAAAACACATCAGGTGTCAGTCACCGCGGCCAGGAATCTGGGAGATGCACACCGGCCATCTACCACAGCCCCTTGGGACTTTTCACAATAAACACTGCACAGTACCACTTCTCCTGTCCTGTACATATAGACATTGCACAGTATACCTTCTCCTGTCTTATATGAGGTGGCGTGGGGGTAGTTCTCAATATGGAACCTTGCTCTGTATATTGATATTTCCCTGTCCCCTCTATGAGTGATAGTGGGGGACACTGAGACTCTGTTCACATTTGGGGCTCTATTCTTCACACTGGAGGATACCACTATTATAGTGCCCCCACTACAGAAAAGCTACTATGGAGGATCCCACGATCGAAGACATACTATGGAAGACTCCACTATGGACCCCATTATGGAAGATCTCACTATGGAGAACACTATTATGGAGCATACCACTATGAAGAACTCCCCTATGAAGGACCGCACCATGGAGGACACCACTATGAAGGACTCCACCATAAGGAATCTTTCTATGGAGGATCCTACTATAAAGGATTTCATCATGGAGGATCCACTGTGGAGGACCCCACCATAAAGGACCTCACTATGGAGTACCACCAACTATTGAAGACCTTACTATAGATAACCAATCATGAAGGACCCTATTAAAAAGACCCTACAATGGAGAACCCCATGAAGGAAAACTGTGAAGGACCCTACTAAAAAAGACCATACAATGGAGAACCCCATCAAAGAAAAGTAACCCTACAGAAGACCCCCACAATAGAAAACCACTATGGAAATCTTAATATGGTAGACCCCACTATGAAGTACTCCACCATGGAGGACCCCACTATGGAGGACCTACTATGGAAGACCTCACTATGGAAGATCCTACTGTGGAGCATACCACTTTGATGAACCTCTCATTATGAAAGACCCCACTATGAAGGACTCGACTATGGAGCAAATCATTAAGAAAGACCCCACTATGAAGGACTCCACCATGGAGGTCCACACTATGGAGGATACCACTGTAAAAGATCACACATTGGAGGTCTCCACAATGAAAGAACACACTATAGGAAAACCACTATGAAGGACCCCACTATCAAAGACTTCACTATGGAGAACCCCAGTATAGAAGACCCCACTTTGGAGGACACCCCCACTCAAGACTACTCTATAAAAGACCTTACAATACAGGACCTCACTATGGAAGACCCCATTACTCCATTATGGGAAACCCAATTACAAAGGATCCCACTATTGAAGACCCCAGTATGTAAGATATAAGTTCTGCCTTTACAAACAGCAATCCCAACGCAAAATGTGATCAATGTGTAAAATAGTATTTAGTGAGTACAATCTACTTTCTCTTATCCAGTTCAGTAATTACCCCCCAAAAAGCTGCCATGAATCTGGAATGAGTGAACACATTCCTAGAGGACATAAAACTAGAGTGCACCATATTAGGAGAACATACCTCTAACGGGCACCATCTTAGGAGAACATACCTCTAGAGGGCACCATCTTAGAAGGACATACCTCTAGCGGACACCATCTTAGGAGAACATACCTGTAGCGGGCACCATCTTAGAAGCACATACATCTAGCAGGCACCATCTTAGGAGAACATACCTCTAACAGGCACCATCTTAGGAGAACATACCTCTAGAGGGCACCATCTTAGAAGAACATACCTCTAACGGGCACCATCTTAGGAGAACACACCTCTAGTGGGCACCATCTTAAAGGGGGCCATACTTCTAGCAGGCACCATCTTAGGAGAACATACCTCTAACGGGCACCATCTTAGGAGAACATACCTCTAGAGGGCACCATCTTAGAAGGACATACCTCTAGCGGACACCATCTTAGGAGAACATACCTCTAGCGGGCACCATCTTAGAAGGACATGACCTGTTGAGTTTACATGTGTTCTCGATGGAAAAGAAAATAAGCTGCTGTAAGACTTCGCCTCAAGATCGGTCTGTCATTCACAATGGTCTTTCCCCTCAGAGTTCTCTGTTCCTTCCTCCAGACCTCTCTGTTCTCTCCAGACTCCACTGTCTCCTCCAGACCCCTCTGTCCACTCAAGACTCCTCTGTCCCCATACACACCCCTCTGAACTCCACTAGACTCCACTGACATCCTCCTGACTCCTCAGTCCTCCTCAAGACCCCTCTGTTCCCCTCCACACCTTCTGTCTCCTCCAGTCTCCTCTGTCTCCCTCCAGATACCTCTGTTCACTCCAGACTCATTCTTCCCACTCCAGACTCCTCTGTCCCCTCAATAGCCATCTGTTCCCCTCCAGACTCCTCTGTTCCTCCCTCCAGACCCTTCTCTCCTCCTCCACACTGCGCTATCCTCAACACTTCTCTTTTTTCCTTCTGGACTTAGTTGTACCCCTCCAGGCCCTTCTGTCCCTCTCTAGACCCCTCTGTCTCCCTCCAGATCCTTCTGTCCCTCTCTAGACCCCTCTGTCTCCCTCCAGATCCTTCTGTCCCTCTCTACACCCCTCTCTCTCACTCCAGACCCTTAGGTCACTATAAAGACCCCTAAGTCTCCCTCCGGACCCAGCTGTCGCTCTCTCGACACATCTGTCTCGCTCCAGACCCTTCTGGCACTCTCTCGACCCCTCTGTCTTCCCCCCAGACCTTCTGTCCCTCTCTAGACCCCTCTGTCTCCCTCCAGACCCTTCTGTCCCTCTAGACCCCTCTGTCTCCATCCAGGCCCTTCTGTCCCTCTCTAGACCCCTCTGTCTCCATCCAGGCCCTTCTGTCCCTCTCTATACCCCTCTGTCTCCATCCAGGCCCTTCTGTCCCTCTCTAGACCCCTCTGTCTCCCTCCAGACCCTTCTATCTTTCACTACAGACTCTTCTGTCCCTCTCTAGACCCCTCTGTCTCCCTCCAGACCCTTCTATCTTTCACTACATACTCTTCTGTCCCTCTCTAGACCCCCCTGTCTCTCTCCAGACCCTTCTGTCCCTCTCTAGACCCCTCTGTCTCTCTCCAGACCCTTCTGTCCCTCTCTAGACCCCTCTGTCTCCCTCCAGACCCTTCTGTCCCTCTCTATAACCCTGGGTCTCCATCCAGGACCTTCTGTCCCTCTCTAGACCCCTCTGTCTCCATCCAGGCCCTTCTGTCCCTCTCTAGACCCCTCTGTCTCCCTCCAGGGCCTTCTGTCCCTCTCGAGACCCCACTGTCTCACTACAGACCCTTCTATCTTTCACTACAGACTCTTCTGTCCCTCTCTAGACTCCTATGTTTCCTCCAGACACCAGCATGTTAGCAAACCTGTCCTCTCCTACCATCCCTCTCAGTTGGAGGTCTCCTGAGATAATTAGCCCGGGATGGTCAACTGAAAATTGGTCTCATTCTACGGGGAAAGGAGCAAATCTTGGCCTCTTATCTCATAACATCTCCAACCAGGAGCAAAGGTGAGGAGGCGTCAGTTCTGTGCTTGTCATTTTCTTAGAGGGAAGAGCCACCAAGATGGTGGTGTGAGGATTTATGCGCCTTTCAGACCTCACTGACCGTTTTGCATAAAGTAAAGGTGGTCCTCCCCAAGGAGAGATATTCCCCCCTCTAGGCCACTCTCGCCCCTCACCCGGCCCATCAGTAATCTCTACTCTGCACTGACAAGGGGCAAGTGCCACGAAACAGCTGTCTGTAGATGAACTTAGCTGGTTTGGCTCCTGTGAGCTACTTGTGAATTGAGGATAACTATGTCCCATAGATTGAGCTCTTTTCCCAGAAGCCTCGTCATTTACCATAAGCCTGTGACTCTGCTCTTCTCCAGGAGATGGCACTGTCTGACTGCTGTTGGTACAGACGCACAGTATACGGTATATACTGACACACGGGATATGAGGATTGCCCTCATATTAGCAGCATGGAGCTCTGCTGCAGTCTGGGCAGAGTCCTAGGAAGGACAAGGGGCCCGTTCTCTCTTCTGGAAAGGAGAACAATGTAGTTGGGCACCCAGGGGACCCATGACCACTTGAGCTTTCCTGCCAAGCGACTCCTCTGCCTTTGAGGGGTTCTGCTCCTCTTTTATTCTATCCCCACTTTCCTTGTAATGTAAGTGCCATTGTGTGAGCAGAGGTGAAGGGGGCAGTAAATGCACACAGGAAACTGGGGACACCGAATGAAGGGGCATTAGACAGTGATGATAGGCGAATGGGCCCTCAGTGACACTCTATCCCAGATTTCTATAGATCTCCATCCTAGAAGCACATAACCCTATAGATCTCTATCCCAGTAGCACATAACACTATAAATCTCCATCCCAGGAGCACATAACCCTATAGATCTCCATCCCAGGAGCACATAACCCTATAGATCTCCATCCTATGAGCACATAATCCTGTAGATCTCCATCCTAGGAGCACATAACCTTATAGATCTCCATCTTAGGAGCACATAACCTTATGGATCTCCATCTTAGGAGCACATAACCTTATAGATCTCCATCCTAGGAGCACATAACCTTATGGATCTCCATCTTAGGAGCACATAACCCTATAGATCTCCATCCTAGGGGCACATCACTCATATAGATCACCATTCTAGGAGCATATAACCCTATAGATCTCCATCCTATGAGCACATAATCCTGTAGATCTCCATCTTAGGAGCACATAAGCTTATAGATCTCCACCTTAGGAGCACATAACCCTATAGATCTCCATCCTAGGGGCACATCACTCATATAGATCACCATTCTAGGAGCATATAACCCTATAGATCTCCATTCTAGGAGCACATAACCCTATAGATCTCCATCCTAGGGGCACATCACCATATAGATCACCATTCTAGGAGCATATAACCCTATAGATCTCCATTCGAAAAGCACATAACCCTATAGATCTCCATCCGAGGAGCACATAACCTTATAGACGTCAATCCTAAAAGCACATAATCCTATAGATCTCTATCCTAGGAGAATATAACCCTTATCACCATTCATGGAGAAATATCCTTAATCTCTTCCTGGAGCATAACCTATAAATCACCATTCCGGACTAACCTAGAGTTCTCCATCCTAGGAGCATATAACCCTATAGGTAACCATCCTAGGAGCACATAACCCTATACTTCCCCATCTTTGGAGCACATAACCCTATACTTCCCCATCTTTGGAGCACATAACCCTATATCATGTAACTGCCCTTGTCTAATCCTCAGGGTTCATGTCCTGTTAGTCACATCCCGTTCCGGCGCTGTCCATACCATAATATGCAGTGAAAGATTCTTGCCTGTGACTCATCTCTTGTGATGACTTCAGTGCATCTTCCTAATGTAGCCTTCACCCTGTGCCTCCCAGTCCTCACTGCTCCCATGGAGCTAATGGATGGAAAATGTGAAAGATATTACAGACAAGGTGTCTGCTGGACCCTATCACAAGCTTTAGTGTGGGCCCCCAGCATTGGCACTCAGACAAGACCAGACACCTCCCGATTCCTCACACCTCCCGTGTCCTCACACCTCCCGTGTCCTCATACCTCCCGTGTCCTCATACCTCCCGTGTCCTCACACCTCCCGTGTCCTCACACCTCCCGTGTCCTCATACCTCCCGTGTCCTCATACCTCCCGTGTCCTCACACCTCCCGTGTCCTCATACCTCCCGTGTCCTCACACCTCCCGTGTCCTCACACCTCCCGTGTCCTCATACCTCCCGTGTCCTCACACCTCCCGTGTCCTCATACCTCCCGTGTCCTCATACCTCCCGTGTCCTCACACCTCCCGTGTCCTCACACCTCCCGTGTCCTCATACCTCCCGTGTCCTCATACCTCCCGTGTCCTCATACCTCTGTGTCCTCACACCTCCCGTGTCCTCACACCTCCCGTGTCCTCATACCTCCCGTGTCCTCATACCTCCCGTGTCCTCACACCTCCCGTGTCCTCATACCTCCCGTGTCCTCACACCTCCTGTCTCATTCAGTGTCCACCACCCCTTGTCCTCATACCTCCCGTGTCCTCATACCTCCCGTGTCCTCACACCTCCCGTGTCCTCATACCTCCCGTGTCCTCACACCTCCTGTGTCCTCATACCTCCTGTGTCCTCACACCTCCCGTGTCCTCATACCTCCCGTCCTCATACCTCCCGTGTCCTCACACCTCCTTTGTCCTCATACCTCCCATGTCCTCATACCTCCCGTGTCCTCATTCCTCCCGTCCTCATACCTCCCGTGTCCTCATACCTCCCGTGTCCTCATACCTCCCGTGTCCTCACACCTCCCGTGTCCTCACACCTCCCGTGTCCTCATACCTCCCGTGTCCTCATACCTCCCATGTCCTCATACCTCCCGTGTCCTCACACCTCACGTGTCCTCACACCTCCCATGACCTCACACCTCCCGTGTCCTCACACCTCCCGTGTCCTCATACCTCCCGTGTCCTCATACCTCCCGTGTCCTCATACCTCCCGTGTCCTCATACCTCCCTTGTCCTCACACCTCCTGTGTCCTCATACCTCCTGTATCCTCACACCTCCCGTGTCCTCATACCTCCCATGTCCTCATACCTCCCGTGTCCTCACACCTCCCGTGTCCTCACACCTCCCGTGTCCTCATACCTCCCGTGTCCTCACACCTCCCGTGTCCTCACACCTCCCTTGTCCTCATACCTCCCGTGTCCTCATACCTCCCGTGTCCTCATACCTCCCGTGTCCTCACACCTCCCGTGTCCTCATTCCTCCCGTCCTCATACCTCCTGTGTCCTCATTCCTCCCGTGGCCTCACACCTCCCGTGTCCTCATACCTCCCGTGTCCTCATACCTCCCGTGTCCTCACAGCTCCCGTGTCCTCTTACCTCCCGTGTCCTCACACCTCCCCCTGTCCTCCAAACCCCCTGTTTTTCCTTTTTCCCCCCCCCCTTTGTCCTCCCACCTCCCGTGTCTTACTCCCTTTTCCTCAACCTCCAGTCTTCATACCCCCCTTCTCACATCCCCCCCCGTTCTAACCTCCCCTTTTTCCTCAACCTCCCCTCCCCCCACCCCGTGTCCCCCCCCCCCTCCCGGGTTTTCCCCCCCCTCCCGGGCCCCCCACCTCCGTTCCCCCCTTTTCCAACCCTGTCCCCCCCCCGCCCCCACCCCCCCGCCCCCCCCCCCCCACACCCCCCCCGTGTCCCCCCAACCCCCCTGTCCCCCTAACCCCGTTTTCCCCCCAAACCCCCTTCCCCCCCCGTCCTCAATTTCCCTTCCCCTCCCGTTCCCCTACCTCCCGTGCCCCCCCCCAAACCCCTTACCCCCAAAACCCCCCCCCTTTTTTTCCCAATTTGTTTCCCACCCAGGTCCCCCCCACACCCCCCGGGCCCCCACCTCCTTTTCCCCCCCAATTTTGTGCCCCCCCCCCTCCCCCTGTCCCCCCCCAAACCCCCTGGCCCCCACAAAAACCCGTGTCCCCCCACCTCCGGCCCCCCACATCCTTCCCCCCCAACTCCTGCCCCCCCCCCCCCCCGTGTCCCCCCCCTCCGGTCCCCCCACCCGTGCCCCCCCCCCCCCCGTGTCCCCTCCCACACCCTTTTCCCCCCCCCTCCCGTTTCCCCCCACATCCCTGTCCCCCCCAACCCCCCTTTCCCCCCACCTCCCTTCCCCCCCTTCCCCCCTCCCCCCCCCCCCCCCCCCCCCCCCCCCCCCCCCCCCCCCCCCCCCCCCCCCCCCCCCCCCCCCCCCCCCCCCCCCACCCCCCCCCCCCCCCCCCACACAAACCCCCCCCCCCCCCCCCCCCCCCCCCCCCCCCCCCCCCCCCCCCCCCCCCCCCCCCCCCCCCCCCCCCCCCCCCCACAACTCCCGTGTCCCCTCCACACTCCCGTGTCCCCTCCACACTCCCGTGTCCCCTGCACACTCCCGTGTCCCCTGTACACTCATGTGTCCCCTCCACACTCATGTGTCCCCTCCACAGTCCCGTTTCCCCTCCACATTTATGTGTCTCCTGCACACTCCTGTGTCCCCTCCACACTCCTGGGCCCCATCACACTCCTGTGTCCCCTCCACAATCCTGTGCCCCCTCCACACTCCTGTGTCCCCTCCACACTCCAGTGTCCCCTCCACACTCCTGTGTCCCCTTTCCTCCACACTCCCGTGTCCCCTCCACACTCCTGTGCCCCTTCACACTCCTGTGTCCCCTCCACACTCCTGTGTCCCCTCCACACTCCTGTGTCCCCTCCACACTCCTGTGTCCCCTCCACACTCCTGTGTCCCCTCCACACTCCCGTGTCCCCTCCACACTCCTGTGTCCCCTCCACACTCCTGTGCCCCCTCCACACTCCTGTGTCCCCTCCACACTCCTGTGTCCCCTCCACACTCCCGTGTCCCCTCCACACTCCTGTGCCCCTTCACACTCCTGTGTGCCCTCCACACTCCTGTGTCCCCTCCACACTCCTGTGTCCCCTCCACACTCCTGTGTCCCCTCCACACTCCCGTGTCCCCTCCACACTCCTGTGTCCCCTCCACACTCCCGTGTCCCCTCCACACTCCCGTGTCCCCTCCACACTCCTGTGTCCCCTCCACACTCCTGTGTCCCCTTTCCCCACTCCCTGTCCCCCCCCACACCCCTGTTCCCCCTCCACACTCCTCTGTCCCCTCCATAATCCTGTCCCCTCCACACCCCTCTTTCCCCTCCACACCCCTGTGTCCCCTCCACACCCTCCTGTCCCCCTCCACACTCCTCTGTCCCCTCCACATTTATGTGTCTCCCCCACACTCCTGTGTCCCCCCCACACTCCTGTCCCCTCCACACTCCTCTGTCCCTCACATTTTTTTTGTCTCCTCACACACTCCCGTGTCCCCTCCCCTCCACACTCCCTGTGTCCCCCCCCTCCTCTCTCCCCCTCCACACTCCTGTGCCCCCTCCACACTCCTGTGTCCCCTCCACACTCCTGTGTCCCCTCCACACTCCTGTGTCCCCTCCACACTCCTCTGTCCCCTCCCCACCTCTGTCCCCCTCCACACTCCTCTGTCCCCCCCCCCCCCTCCACCTCCGTGTCCCCTCCACACTCATGTGTCCCCTCCACACTCCCGTGTCCCCTCCACACTCCCGTGTCCCCTCCACACTCCCGTGTCCCCTCCACACTCCCGTGTCCCCTCCACACTCCCGTGTCCCCTCCACACTCCCGTGTCCCCTGCACACTCCCGTGTCCCCTCCACACTCCCGTGTCCCCTTCACATCCCCCCGGTCCCTCCCCACCCCGTTCCCCCCAACTCCCGTGTCCCCCAAATCCCGTGTCCCCCCTCCAACTCCCGTGTCCCCCTCCCCTCCTTTTTCCCCTCCACATCCCTTGCCCCTCCCCTAATGTGTCCCTCACACCCCTGTGTCCCCCCCACCTCCTGGCCCCTTTTACACCCCCGTGTCCCCTCCCATTCCTTCCCCCTCCAACTCCCGTCCCCCCACCTCCGTGTCCCCCCCAATCCCGTGTCCCCCCCACCTCCGGCCCCCCAACCCTGTGTCCCCCCACACTCCCTTCCCCCCCACACTTTCCGGTCCCCCCCACCCCGTGTCCCCTCCCCTCCTGTTTTCCCCCTTCACACCCTCCTTTTCCCCCCAAATCCCCGGGCCCCCCCCCTCCCGTGTCCCCCCCACCTCCCGTTCCCCTACCCCCCTTTTCCCCCCCCACCCCTTTTCCCCCCCACCTCCCGTTCCCCTTCCCCCCCTTCTGCCCCCCCACACTCCCGTGTCCCCCCTCCCCTCCTGTGTCCCCCCCACCGCCGTTCCCCTAACCCCCTGTCCCCCCCTCCCCCCCGTTCCCCCCAACCCCTGTCCCCCTACCTCCGGCCCCCCCACCTCCCCCTTCCTCTTTTCCCCACTCCCCTGTCCCCCTTTAACTCCCCGGGCCCCCCCACACTCCCGTGTCCCCCCCCCACCTTCCCTTTCCCCCCCCCCCTCCCAATCCCGTGTCCCCCCCACACCCCCTTCCCTTTCCTTCGTGCCCCCCACCTTGTCCCCCCCACACCCCGTGTCCCCCCCACACCCCCGGTCCCCCCCCCTTTTTTCCCTTTTTCCCCTTTCCCATTTTTTTCTCCTGCACACCTCCTTGTCCCCTCCCCCCCGGGCCCCCCAAAACTCCTGTTCCCCCTTTAAAACTCCCCCGTCCCCTTTCCCCATCCCGTGGCCCCTCCCACACTCCCCCCTTTTCCCCTCCCCCCTGTGTCCCCTCCCCACTCCTCTGTCCCCTCCACACTCCTCCTTCCCCCCCCACACTCCCGTGTACCCCCTTTAAAACTCCCCCTGTCCCCTCCCCCACCCCCCCGTGCCCCCCCCAATTTTCCCCTGTCCCCTCCACCCCTCCTTTTGTCCCTCCAACTCCTGTGTCCCCCCCCACACTCCCGAGTCCCCCTCCACAAACCCCCTTTTGTCTCCCCCAGATTCCCTGTCCCCCCCTTGTATCACTTTCCCCTCCCGGGGATTTTTGTCCCCTTCAGGGGTTTATCAGAACAGTCAAATTTTCCCTTTTAGGTCCCCGATCAAACAAACCCCTGGGTAACAGATCATGGAACCATTTATGGGGAGTAAACCAAAAAACAACTTCATCTCCGCTAGATTGGAAAAAAATCAGCTACCCTAGAGAAAAAATATTCCCTTTGGGGACCTCTTATCTTTATACATTTTGTGGATTTGGGCAAGGGGAAAAGGGGGTTTTATGTTTCCAGCCCAAATTCCGGGCTACACAGCAGCCCTTTCATCACTAGGGGGGGAACCCTTGGAGCTTGCTGGATTCCCCAAAAATTTAAGCCAGGCCCTTGGGTTCTCCTTTGGGGATGGCACGGCCCTTTGGGAAACCCCCTGAAAGTACATTAGTCCAAGACAACAAAGGGTCATCTGCTCCTAGGATTGACGCAGGAATTGCCCCATCTGCTAATATGGCAGCACTAATTATTTTATGGTCCGCAGAGTGTGTTTACACAAACGGGGAGAAAAATTTTTAAAAAACACTAATTTTTTTAAAAAGTTGCAGAGGCCCAACTTAAAACTCTTTGGGGCCCTTGTGCAAAGGGGAAAAGATGCCCCCCCTCCCCCCCAGTTTTTCCATGGCCCTTTACAATAGGATGTCTTCTTATGTGACAGAAGGGATTTTGGGCCCCCTTAGGCTGCAGGGCACCCCCAATAGCTACGCCCCTGCATAGTTGCTAAAAAGATTTCAAAGGTATACACCCTGACTTGTACTGTCAACCATAGGATGAAACCTCTTCTACCACAAGGGTTACATAGTACGGTTCAAAAAAGACACGTATCCATCAAGTTCACCCAAGGGTGGGAAAAATGTGGGTGAAGGGAGGGAGACAAGGACATTAAGCCCAGCCCCACCTCTGGTTAATGCCCTGAAACCCACAAGGCAAGAACCAATCTGCTCCAGGGAAGACCCCATCTCTGACCACAGAGCCTCCACCAGCCAAGACCCAGAATGTTACATGGCTACGTACATATTAATATTCTTTAGTTCCAGGTAGGTATCTAAGCCTTTTTTGAAACCCTCACCAGTTCCTGCTGTGACCAGCTCCTCAGGCGGCTATTCCACAGATTCACAGTTCTTACAGTGAAGAACGCTTTTCTCCTCTGGAGATTGAATCCTTTTTTCTCCAGCCGAAGGGAATGTCCCCTTGTCTTTTGAGGGGGCTTTACATGAAATAATTTTTCCCCATACTTTTTGTAGGGACCATTTATATATTTATATAAATTAATAATGTCTCCACGGAGCCGTCTTTTCTCAAGACTAAATAAGTTCAATTCTACCAACCTCTCCTCATAACTAAGATGCTCCATTCCCCTTATAAGTTTAGTTGCTCGTCTTTGCACTCTCTCTGGCTCCAAACTCAAATATACTGTGTCCTTCCTATAAAGACAAGCACTATTTGAAGCATTTTCTTTCCCATAACCTCTGCTTCTAGACATCTACACAGTGACCACTTCCTACTTTCGATATTGGCAGTGCATTATTTATGAAGGAAGTTACGTGTGGTGCGCTGGCTTGGTGGGTATATAAAGTGTGTGATAGGCTGTCTGCAGACATATCATTTGTTGCCATCATGGGTAAAAGAGGCGATTTATCAGAGTTGCAAAAAGGGATGATTTTTGGTTTTCAAGGTATCTCCAAAAATGTGCTGTTAGTGACCTGTTTGCAGCTGCTGTGGTGAAAGTGTATTGTAAGTGGACAAATGGTGCCATTCTGAATAAGCAATGAGGAAACTGGGAAGCACCATGTGCCATTGATGTGAGAGGGGATTGCCGGCCATAAAGGTGCACAAAGGTGGATGGACACACTACAGGGGAGCAGCTCACCGCCAAAATGACCCAAGGGCGAATTGAGTTTCTCCTTTTCCTGTGGTCAATGGAAGTTTGCACAGTCACCGTCTCTTAAATTCTCAAAATGTATTAACCTTTTAGGGCTGATGTGCAAGATTCATTTGTGCTGATACTTGACTCCTTTGAGAATATCCCATACACATTCCTCTGCATAAAATCGGTGTTGGAAAGGTTGTTGTCAGTTTGGCACCTTAGGGTATGTTCACACGGGCTAAATTCGGCGCGCACTTCGCGGCGTATTTGCGCTCTAATACGGGCGAGATGCGCGCGAAATTACGGTAATCCACAGTTCTCATAGAGAACTATGGATTAGGCCTCCTCTCCCCGCTCTTACTATACGCCGAGCAGGGAGAGGAGTGACATGTCAATTACTTGCGGCGAATACGTGCCACGAGTAATGAATGTCAATGGGGCCGGCAACCCGCTGGGAGTACGCGTGTATTAGCGCGACTCCCAAATCACCCGCCATAATTGCGGCCGTACTGTACGTGCCACAGTTACACCGTGTGAACATAACCTAAGACAAATTTTACTTAGAGATATACTGGTCTAGGCTGCTCTGATTTGTCTCCTCAGTGCATAACAGTAGTGTAACGCAAGCCTCTAGATTATGCTTGGCACAAACCTGGAAAAATACATCACCACCCCTGTTATCTGAGGTATTATGTAGGGTAAATGTTCATTATCATTATGAATGGATCCAGTAGAGGCCCCTCCCTTTTCCTTGAGGAGAATTTCCATGTGGTCTCCTTGGACAGGCTCCCAGTTTGCTCCCTGAGTGCTGATTAGATATACAGTCGGACTTGGACTGGCCCACAGCAAAGCAAGGGAGAAAGCAATAGTCATCTACAGTAGCTGTAGGGTGGGCCCTAAGAATCAACTCTCTTGGAGGACCTCAAGAATTAACTCCACTGGTGGGCCCCAAGAATCAATTCTACTGGTGGGCCCCAAGAATCAATTCCACTGGTGGGCCCCAAGACTCAACTCCACTGGTGGGCCCCAAGACTCAAGTCTACTGGTGGGCCCCAAGACTCAAGTCCACTGGTGGGCCCCAAGACTCAACTCCACTGGTGGGCCCTAGTAATCAACTCCACTGGTGGGCCTCAAGACTCAACTCCACTGGTGTGCCCCAAGAATCAACTCCACTGGTGGAACCCAAGAATCAACTTCACTGGTGGACCCCAAGAATCAACTCCACTGGTGGAACCCAAGAATCAACTCCACTGGTGGGCCCCAAGAATCAACTCCACTGGTGGGCTCCTGGGAATCAACTCCACTGGTGGGCCCCAAGAATCAACTCCACTGGTGGTCCTCAAGACTCAACTCCACTGGTGGACCCCAAGAATCAACTTCACTGGTGGACCCCAAGAATCAACTCCACTGGTGGCCCCAACTCCACTGGTGGGCCCCAAGAATCAACTCCACTGATGGGCTCCTGGGAATCAACTCCACTGATGGGCCCCAAGAATCAACTCCAATGGTGGGTCTCAAGACTCAACTCCACTGACGGGCTCCTGGGAATCAACTTCATTGGTGGGCCCCAAGAATCAACTCTACTGGTGGTCTCCTGGGAATCAACTGCACTGGTGGGCCCCAAGAATCAGCTCCACTGGTGGAAGAAAGCAATAGTCATCTACAGTAGCTGTAGGGTGGACCCTAAGAATCAACTCTCTTGGAGGACCTTAAGAACTAACTTCACTGGTGGACCCCAAGAATCAAGTCCACTGGTGGACCCTAAGAATCAACTTCACTGGTGGGCCTCAAGAATCAACTCCAATGGTGGGCTCCCGGGAATCAACTCCTCTGGTGGGCCTCAAGAATCAACTCCACTGGTGGGCTCCCGGGAATCAACTCCTCTGGTGGGCACCAAGAATCACCTCCAATGGTGGGTCTCAAGACTCAACTCCACTGGTAGGCTCTTGGGAATCAACTCCACTGGTGTGGTGTGCCCCAAGAATCATCTCCAGTAGTGGGCCCTAACAAACATCTCTACTGGTGAGCCCCAGGCTACCCGGTCTGACACAGTATGCAGTTTATTGTAATATTTCTTGGATGGTATTGGTTATTACTGGTTTAATTTTTTCTTTCTTTTCCCCATTTTAGAGGTGTAATTAGTCATTATTCAGTTTGTCACAAGACTACACTTTCTTTTTTAATCCTTGAAGGCTTTGAGATTGTCTGGGGTAACTAAGCGATATTTCTTTTCATATGATTGTATCTTTTCCTCTGCACCTCTGCTAACCCTACTGCGTATGGGGCCCCGGAGCAGACGGATGTCACTGCACCTCTACTGACCCTACTGTGTATGGGGCCCCGGAGCAGACGGATGTCACTGCACCTCTGCTAACCCTTACTGAGCGTGGATGGTGCCCCCAGACCAGACGAATGTCACTGCACCTCTACTAACCCTACTGTGTATGGGGCCCCGAGCAGACGGATGTCACTGCACCTCTGCTAACCCTACTGTGTATGGGGCCCAGGAGCAGACAGATGTCACTGCACCTCTGCTAACCCTACTGTGTATGGAGTCCTGCAGCAGACGGATGTCACTGCACCTCTGCTAACCCTACTGTGTATGGCTCAGCTTCTCTCCCTCGATCATATAGTCTGATATATCACAGAGCTCAGCTTCTCTCCTCTATCATATAACACTATATAACACAGAGCTCAGCTACTCTCCGCTATAATATAACACTATATATCACAGAGCTCAGCTCCTCTCCTCTTTCATATAACCCTATAAATCACATAGCTCAGCTCCTCTCCTCTCCTCTATCATATAACCCTATATATCACAGAGCTCAGCTCCTCTCCTCTATCATATAACCCTATATATCACAGAGCTCAGCTCCTCTCCTCTATCATATAACCCTATATATCAAAGAGCTCAGCTGCTCTCCTCTATCATATAACCCTATATATCAGAGCTCAGCTTCTCTCCTCTATCATATAATCCTATATATCACAGAGCTCAGCTCCTCTCCTCTATCATATAACCCTATATATCACAGAGCTCAGCTCCTCTCCTCTATCATATAACCCTATATATCACAGAGCTCAGCTCCTCTCCTCTATCATATAACCCTATATATCAGAGCTCAGCTTCTCTCCTCTATCATATAACCCTATATATACAAGCTCAGCTTCTCTCCTCTTATCATTAATCCTATAATCAGCAGAGCTCACTCCTCTTCCTCTATCATTAACCCTTATATATCACAGAGCTCAGCTCCTCCCTCTATCATATAACCTATATACACAGAGTCAGACTCCTCGCCTCTATTTATTAACCCTATATATCACAGAGCTCAACCCCTCTCCTCTATTATATAACCCTATATATCAGAGCTCAGCTTCTCTCTCTCCTCGATCATATACTCCTATAGATCACAGAGCTCAGCTCCTCTGCTCTATCATTGAACCCTACATATCACAGAGCTCAGCTCCTCTCCTCTATTATATAACCCTATATATCACAGAGCTCAGCTCCTCTCTCCTCTATTATATAACCCTATATATCAAAGCTCAGCTTCTCTCCTCTATCAAGTAATCCTAAATATCACACAGGTAAGCTCTTCTCCCTCTATCACATCCTGCTCTCAGATAGGGCAGTATAAACCACCTGACAGATTTACTTTAAATGTAGACAACCCCTTTAAATATCTTCAGCCCCCCCCCCCCCATACAGAGTAGCTGCCTATACATTGAAAGAGATGCAGTTGTATCTCCTCGACCTTCAGGGTTGATTGTACATGACCATCGCATTGCATTCTGGGATAAGGGTAATACTACCACTTTGCTGTAGTACATTTATTCTACATGTGTCATCAATCAGCCTCTTCCTATGAAATTCTTGGTCTGTGGCCATTTCGAGCTATTTTCAGTCACTGGGGTTTTTTTGGCACCGACTTGTAATGATTATTTGCTCGTATAAGAAGCCCTGGGCATTTCTCTAACAAGCAGACATGGAAACAAAGATATTGAAATAATTTAGAAAAGTGAACGAACCCTCTGGGGTTGTGACAATGGTTTAAATGTTGTTTATGTCTCCAGCATGGATAATTTCCTCCATGTACATTTGCCTTCTTCTTCAGAAGGAGAGGCACTAGGATTAAATATACAAGATGACATAAATATGAGGTGTCTCAAGCGTTGGACTGGCCAACCAGAGCGCCAAAGGATCCTCCCTGGGTCCAAGATCTGACACAAGATGAGTGTTACAAATTTCAGGAACTCTCCGGCCATTTTGTCTTCTCCTTCTTATTATTTCAGCAGTTTGTTTTATGGCTATCTTCTCTTGTGTGTGTTTTTTAGAGTGGTTACATGGCAACTGCTCAAGATACTTTCATGTCAGCTTAACTGGCGGCGCACCTGGAGCCTGTTAGTTGCTTCTTGTCTCTATAAAGCTCTTTTAAAGGGTTTTTGCCAAGAAGTGATTTCCTCACCTAACAGGCTGATACTCCCCTCTTGAACCTTGAAAAAAGAGCGTTTTGTTTCTGTTTTTAAAAAAACAAGTACCTCCTCAGTAATGTCATTGCTCCACCTCCCATGCACTCTCTCCAGGCTGATATTCAGTCTCTGTAGTTGAGCAAACATGTTTGGCTAAACCACAGGGGATAACTGTATTGTGCACAAGCTCTACGGGTTTTGTTTACTCCCTCTTATCTGCTCAGGAGTAAAGACAAGCTCTGAGAAGGCAGCCTTCACTGACTACAGACAGGAGTGGGGGGAAGGGCTGAGCAGGGAGCATCTGCATGTTTACTCAGATCATTACATTGCGACCAGTGGATTCTCTATACAGCAGACACAGGCTCTGACACAGAAACAAAGCTAGTGCAGATGCCCAGTAACACTGCTTTTTTCTCCCCCTCCCTTCAAAGCTCGTTCCTGTGTCCTGCCATCAGATAAGAAGTGCAAACAACGCAAGCGCGGCCAGGAGCTTGCCAGATCAGCTCCTGGTCGTAGCTAATGTAAACAGTCAGGAAACTAAGGGCATGTAAGTCAGGCTGCAGCTCTCAGAGGCTTCACTTTTTTTAATCACATATATTTAGAAAAGTGATTAAATACCCATTTTGGAGGATCCCACGTCAACATTACATCGTGGCAAAACCCCTTTAAATCTGGTAGGCTGATTTCAGAGTAAACTGCAAGGTCTCCTGTCTGGTCTTGATGTGTTATTGTTTCTTGAATTGTATTGCCTAGTTCAGTTGTGTCAAGTTCTAGTATATTGTTGTTTTTTTGTCTAAGTTTCATTTGGCCAAATTCATAGTTCTTGAGAATATCAATTTTGTGTTTGCTTAATTCCCACTATGCCCGGTCCATGGAGTCACTGAGTCCTCAAAATGCTTTCTGTATAAGGGTCAGTTATAGCTTAGGGATGTTTTTGAGGGAAAGCTTTAGGGTCAGTTTTAGGGATAGATGTTGTGGTGTCAGGGGCAGCTGTAAGATGAGGCTTAGGGAAAGATTTGAGGACAGTGATTTAGGGTCAGTTATCAGTATTACTCTTTCATTTCTGAGTCGAACCTGCACAATCTGCCCTATGTGCCTGTGCGGACTCATCGAGAAGTGAGTCTTTCTTCTTTTGATTCATATACTTGGATGTGGATATAGTGATGTTAGACTTTGAAAAGGCGTTTGACACTGTCACTTATAAGCATCTATTGGGAAAATTAAAGTTTGTTGGGTTAGAGATAAGTGTGTAATTGAATTGAAAACTGGCTGCTGGATCGTACTCAGAGAGTGGTGGTAAATGACTCCTACTCTGAGTGGTCCCCGGTTGTGAGTGGTGGCCGCAGGGCTCAGTATTGGCTCCTCTTTTATTTAATGTATTCATTAATGATATAGTGGAAGGGATCGATAGCACGGTTTCTATTTCTGCAGATGACACCAAGCTATGCAGGGTAGTGCAATCTATGGAAGATGCTGATAAATTGCAAGTAGACCTGGACACACTGAGTGCTTGGGCATCCACTTGGCAAATGGGGTTCAATGTGGATAAATGTAAGGTTCTGCGTCTGGGTAGAAATAATCTGCAGGCATCATATGTCCTAGGGGGAGAAAAACTGGGAGAATCGCTTGTTGAGAAAGATCTGGGCGTTCTTGTAGATCATAGACTACAGAACAGCACAATGTCAATCAGCTGCCTCTAGAGCAAGTAAGATATTGGCGTGTATTAAGAGGCCTGGACTCGCGGGACAGGTATGTAATTCTACCGTTGTATCAAACATTGGTGCGTCCTCACTTGGAGTATGCTGTTCAGTACTGGGCCCCAGTTTATAGAAAGGATGTAATGGGGCTAAAAAGTGCAAAGACGAGCAACCAAACTTATAAGGGAAATGGAGCATCTTAGTTATGAGGAGAGGTTAGTAGAATTGAACTTATTTAGTCTTGAGTAGTGTTGAGCGATTGCGTTGGCTATCGAGATCGAGCGATAGTCGATAGTCGGCCGCTATCGATAAGGTTTTTCGATAGTGAGCGTCGATTATGAGCGATTACCATTAAAGTCTATGGGAGAGCAACAACACCTTCATTATTACACCCAAACAAGGCTGGAGAAGCTGAAATTAACATCCACAACAGTCAAATGGATACGTGCTACATCTTAGGCAACACACTTAGGTTATAAAAGTCACAGAAAAAAAGTCACAGACCATCACTATCCCTGTCTTGTACCAGAGCCTGACCCTTAAACCTGCATCACCCACAAATTAAAAAGTGCCAGAAGGCAGTATGATATGAACCATCATGTTACTTGAACTGGACATTGAATATCCCTGTCCTGGAACGCAGCATGAGCCCCAAACCTGCATGACCCCCAGATTTAAAAAGTGCCGCAAAAAGGAGTCTTTCAACCACCATTTTAGTTGAACTGGACATTGACTATATCTGTCCTGTACCGCAGAATGACCATTAAACCTGTCTGACCCACAGTTTAAAAGTGCCAGAAAAAGGAGTCTTTCAACCACCATTTTAGTTGAACTGGACATATACTGTCCCTGTCCTGGGCCACAGTATGACCATTAAACCTGTCTGACCCCCCAGATTACAAAGTGCCGGAAAAAGGAGTCTTTCAACCACCATTTTAGTTGAACTGGACATTGACTAGAACTGTCCTGTGCCACAGCATGACCCAGGGCCGGAGTTACAGTGGGTGCGGTGAGAGCCCAGGCTGGCGTCCGTCATCTATTAACACGCAGGTTAAAATGCCCTGATGACGCAGCAACAAAAACTGTCGTGCTGAAGCAGAGTGCGGAAGCGGAAGTGTGAGAACTCCAGCCTTCCTCTGTACACAGTCAATACCTGGGTAGCGCTTGTCCCTCCGTATGAGTGCGGACCAATTGAGCTTCACTTGGAAATACTGGTGGTTAACGCTCCTGTTACACCCAGGTGCCCTTTATCTTGGCATTCTTTTTCTCATTTTACTCAACGTGCTGGAGGAAATTGTCTCTGTACTTTGTTCTCTGTCCGTGCTCCATACTCCATGTCCTCTGAATAACCTACATCTGGTCAAGTTTTCCTGTACCTCCCTTGTACAATTCAGGGGAATTTTTTTACCAGCTATTTTGTACATGCAAGTTTTTTTAGTAGTTTAATTCTAGAAAACACATTTTTTAAAATAGGATGGAATCCCACCATGTCTTTGTTTCTCTTTTTTTCATTGTATTAAATGGTTGTTTCAATACAGGGATTGATAGCTATGTTAAAGATCTTGCAAAAACAAGTCATTTTGCAATATGTGTCCATTATGTTTTCGTATGATACACGGTATTTTTTGCACCTTTCAATTCACCTGTGGTGAATATAGAATTGCTGTTTTAAGATTTACGTAGATGCTGCGTCAATGAACAGTGCTGGGTGCGCAAAAGTCAAAAAACACGTAACTGTTATGTTTTGGTATAATAAACGGTATTTTTTGCACCTTTCAATTCACCTGTGGTGAATATAGAATTGCTGTTTTAAGATTTACGTAGATGCTGCGTCAATGAACAATGCTGGGTGCGCAAAAGTAAAAAAACACGTAACTGTGATGTTTTCGTACGATACACGGTATTTTTGGCAACAAACAACCTGTGCTGACTACAAGATTGCTGGATTGTAATTTAACTGCAAGGTGGATATATCAACAGTCACAGGTGTAATGGGTAAAATTGAACACCTATCTGAAATGTATACTGATAATAAAAGTGGAGTTTTGCAGCTAACAAAGAGACCTGCAGTTACTAGAAATGATGTGTATCCAATATAAGTTCAGGCTGCCCAATATCCAGGAAATATTTCAATAGCAAACTGTTAATAATAAAGATATTCCACTACAATGTCTACACTAAGTCTTGGTGAACTTTATCCAGTGTTCTTTATAGATAGAGCTTGTCTGTGTTCGCCCGCGCCCCCCCCCCCCCCCCCCCCCGCGCGCTTCCACCGCCGTGAATTTACAGTGGTAGATTGCTGCTTTAAAATTCTCTAGCTAACTACATAAAATCTTCAAATCTCTAATTAACTAAATTGGAAGGATCACAGCTAATAGTAGAGGTTTCTCTGTGCAGAAATAGACTAATTTCGCTGAGCTGTTTGGCCACAGGCAGAGCGCAGGTCCTATCCCTATGAGACGCTGAGAGACACTGAGGCTGAACAGGAAACGCTGTTCTATGTAAAACAAGGTCATGTGATTTTTCCAGCCAATCGCAACCATACACATCCAGTCATGACGTCGCACACACATCTCACCCTGCTCTATTCTGTAATCTGATTTGCTGGCCGCCAAAATTACAGGAAGCGCCGAAAATTGCGCGATCTTAACAGATGATGCTCAGATTTTAACCTTAATTATCGCATGATCTGGAAATTTCGATCACCATAAAAACCTTGCCGATTTCAACTTTGTCGATAAAAATCGCTCAACACTAGTCTTGAGAAAAGACGGCTTCGGGGGGACATGATTAATTTATATAAGTATAAAAATTGTCCCTACAAAAGTATGGGGAAAAGCTATTTTATGTAAAGCCTCCTGAAAATACAAAAAGGAATCAATCTCCAGAGGAGAAGGGTGTTCTTCACTATGAGAACTGTAAATCTGTGGAACAGCCGCATGAGGAGCTGGTCACAGCAGGAACAAGTGAGGGTTTTAAAAAAAGCTTAGATACCTACCTGAAATGTATTAATTAAGAATATTATGTATGTAGATGTATAAAATATTTGGACCCAATCTGATGGCAACTCACTCTCGGATTAGAAATTAAATCATCCTTAGGCCTCGTTCACACGGCTTATTTCAGAACGTATTTACAACGGATTTCCGATGTAAATACGTTCTGAAATCAGTTGAAAATCAGTTGCAAATAAGTGCCACTAAGTGTGGGAAGTATTTGTAACTGATTTCCCGACGGATTCACCATCTACAATCATTGTAGGTGGTGAATCCGTCCGGAAATAATTAACATGTGAATTGTTTTTCCGTCCGGATTGCCGTCGTCAATCCGCGGCGGCAATCCGGAACGGAACTACGCTCGTGTGAACGACGAGCCGTATTTTTCTATTGAAATCAATAGAAAATAGGCTGTGACTTATTTCGGACGGATTGCCGACGGATTGACGATCGTCAATCCGTCGGCAAATCCGTCCGAAATAAGCCGTGTGAACGAGGCCTTAGAGTAGATTGGTTCGTGCCTTATGGGTTTCAAAGAATTCATCAGTAGGAGAAACTAAGCTTAAAAAACTACCCCTCATCCACATTTTCCCCACCCTTAGTTGAACTTGATTTACATATGACTTTTTTTCGCCCATACCAACTATGTAAAATTAGGTAAACAAGCTCTCGTGCAAGAGATAAGACTCAGCAGAGATTGACATTTAATATGGTGGGTTAGAGGAAAACCCGGGAGGAGAGGTGGTCGTTTTTAACCCAAAAGAAATGTGTTTCGCTAGCAGTAAAATTAAAAACTTTTCCAGAACAAAGCAAACTCAAAACAGCAGTGTACTTGGTAATGGTTTTCATTTACTTTTCCCTACATGTTAAAACCTAATCATCAGGGGCGTAACTAGAGAAGCCAGGGCCCCAAAACAAACTTTTTATGTGGCCCCCCAAACCCCCCAAAGCCTCGCCCCCCTCCCCCGACCAAAGGCCAAAGTTTCCCGGACATGCTGTTAGATGATGTAAAATAATACAAGGTTTCAAAAAAACCACCCTACATATCACCTCATACTGTACCCAAAAATTTTCCCACTATACCAAAAACCCAAAATTCCCAAAAAACACTTTTTACGTATGGCCCCCGATTTTTTAACCCACCAGAAAAATGACCCCAAAAGTGACCCCCCGAATTTAAAACCCCCCCCTTTTTATTGTGATTTTTTACCCCCAAAGAAACCCCAAAATATCCCCCTTAATTGTGGCCATATTTGTGGTTTTTATACCAGTTTACCAGGGTCTGCAGACCCGTATATAAAACCCCCTTACAGTTTATCATAAGTGGTAACACGAGTGTCAACCCCCGGGTCTGTAGACCCGTTTTATAAAACCCCATACAGTGGGCCATATAAATGGTTTGACAAAAGTTTACCCCAGGGTCTGCAGACTGTATATAACCCCCTTTCAGTGACCATATAGTGGTAGCACCAGTGTACACAGGGGGGTTGCAGAAATGTATATTAACCCCCATACAGTGACCCCTATAAGGTTGGGGGAAAAAGTGTTTCACAGGCTTTTGTAGACTGTATATTACCTCCTTTAAAATGGGCCCCTATAGTGGGTAGGGCCCTGGATACCAGGTCTGTAGACATTTTAAAATGATTACAGTGTTAAATTCTTTTTGTGACTCACAGGTGACGTTTTTCTGGGTGAGTCGGGTTTATTTCCCTTTTGTTCTGCAACCCCCCCGTTTCCCCCCATTCCCTGGGCATTCCCGACCCCTTGTCCCTGCAGATTTTTGACACAAAAAATCTTAGAATCTGACTTTTCCAGCACATGCCCCCATGGCTATTATGGGGTCCATTAGGCAGGCAGGTTTAGATAGGCTTTTTGGGGCCCAAAAATAAGGCAAGGTTTTAGGTAGCTCAATTAGAGTGCCTCCATATAGGCAGGCAGCGGTTTTAGTAGCATATTGGGGAGCCATACTGGTAGGACAGGGTTAGGGTGGGTATAGGGGCCATATAGGTAGGGTTTAAGTAGCTAAAGGGCGCCCCATTATAAGTAGAACGCAGGCTTCAGGGGGCGATATACGGTAGGCAAGATTTAGGGGGCTATTATAGGCAGACAGGCTTCACGGTAGCCTATAGGGCTATTCTGGCAGGCAAGGACTCTTAGAGGTATCGTAGCAGACTTTAGGGGTATTTATAGGCAAGGCTGGTGGGGGGGGGGAGGGTTTTTTAAAGGAGGTGGGAGGGTTAAGAGGCAGGCTGGGGGAGGGTATATAGGCAGGCTGGGGTGCCTTATGCAGGGCAGGCTGGGGTATATACGGCTGGCTGGGGTTATATAAGGCAGAATGGGGGAGCTATCTAGGCAGGCTAGGGGGGTTATGGGCAGGCTAGGGGGAGTATAAAAAAGGCAGGCTGTGGGGTCATAAAGGCAAGCTGGGGGTATATAGGCAGCGCTTGGGCGTATATAGGCAGGCTTATGGGGTTATATAGAGCAGGCTAGTAGGGGGTATACAGGCTGGCTTAGGGGGGTTATATACTGGCAGGGAATTAGACGGTATATAGGCAGGTTTAGGGGTTATACAGGCAGGCTTTGGGAGCCTTTACGGCAGGCCATAGGGGTTGTATAGGAGGCTTCTAGGTGTATTACAGGCAGGATTAGGGCTATTACAAGGCAGAGGCTTAGGGGTATACAGGTAGGCATATGGGGTTATATACAGGCAGGCTTACTAGGGATCTACAGGCAGGGCTTAGGGGGTATACAGGAGGCTTTGGGGGGTATACCGGGGGCTTAGGGGTATACAGGCGATGCTTGGGTTACAGGCAGGACTTATGGGGTATACAGGCCAGGGCGTTTGGGCAGTGCTAAAATCAAGAAAATAGCTCCGTTCTGCTACACTCAGTGGTAGCGCTGCATCTGAACGATCTGGCCAGAGGGCCCAAGCAGTTCAGAGGCAGCTTGCGCTGGGCCCCGCAAGCTCCCGCCCGCACGCAGTGAACTGTAAGTTCACTGCAGGCGGGCCAGGAGTGGCATTACCAGGGTAGCGGACGCAGTAGCAGCTGCCCCGGGGCGCGGGCCCTCCGAAGCGCACGGGCCCCGGGTCAACTGCTATGTCTGCTAACCTGGTAGTTACACACATGCTAATCATTGTGGTGAGAAAAACCCCATAAAAAGCTAATATAAAGTGAAACATTTAATTTCAGTGACACTCTGAACTCCCATTGGTTTTAATGGGAGAATCCCAACACCCTCTCCATTCACAACAAAGAGGTTTCAGGGCTCCTTCAGGTGAAAGGTGCAGATCTCGGAGGTGGGTCCTGCACCTAAAAGACATTGATGGCATACCTTATTGATATGCCATCAATGTGTATGGTGAGAGGACCCCTTTAATTCACTTCAACAGAGCTAAATTGCAATACAAGACATAATACAAGACAGGTGTGGAGCTAGTTTTGGAAAGCTGCCAGATTTTTCTAACCTTGGACAACCAGTCTTGGACTGGCACTCAGGAGAGTAGTGGAAATCCCTGATAGGCCCCTGGGCATGTTGGGCCCCCAAACTGCTTATCTGGGAGAAAGGCAGGGAATAAAGAAGCAGAAAGCAAAAGACAGAGCAGAAAAGTTGTGCAGTATGCACAGTCATGTACAGTAGCTCGAGGATGGGCCCTTGAAATTAACTCCACAGGAGGACCCCAAGAATCAACTTAAAAAGAAGGCCTCCAGGAATCAACTCCACTGGTGAGCTCCAGGTTCCCCAGTCAGATACTGTGGACAACCCCTTTGACCTCACCACATAAAACACAACTAAACAAGACTAGATCAAGAAGTTAAGGACCCCCATTTTCTGCCACATTTCCAGGTAGAATTGAAAGGCTACTCCCCAAAGTTTTGTGCTCTTTGCCTCTATGTTTGCATATTTCCGTCTTGGAGGATATTTTCTAGATTTGAAAGACACTGAATTAAGATAATAATACTCATTAATGCAGGAATTACAGGACTCCCAGAAAGAACTAGCTCTGAATTATTTCTAAATTTTCACAAAAACACGAAAACATGTTCAGAAAAAAATATCTGTAATAAAATTGCTCGAGCATTAAGAAGGATGAGTTCTAACAGCCGGCGCTGCTTATGGCAAACTGTAAAGTGTTCTCCTACAGTTATTCTTCTTGTGAATATTCACAGCCCAGTCTCATCTGTGATGCATATTAAGCTTCCAAAACATGTAACGAGGCGACTCTGTGGCGCCAACAAAGATCCAAAGCGTTATAAAACAAATGAGAGAGGGAAACGGATAACCCCTCTCCCTTCTCCAAAATTTGATGTACACTTATGTCATGATGTTGGAGCGGCCAGGAGCAGAGATAATTCAGATCTTGTTCACTTAACCACTTAGATGGCACTTAAGCCATTACTTGTATCACCTGTGAACGCTCCTTGTGTAACAAAATTACTGTAATAGAGGGTTGGAATACAGGTGCAGTAAAAGCACAGGACACTGGAGTTATATAAATATATTTTTATTAAATTGTTGAATGATAAAATAATAAAATTGTAGCCTGTCCCCACTTTTTCACGCTTTAAAATGAGTATATAAATGTATAATAGAGTATATTTATGGTTTTGCTTCTTACATCTATAAAAGGAGGACTTGTGATTACTTCTTATATATATAAAAAAAAAAAAATTATTGCATTCTTCATGTCTAGTTCTGTAAAATTAGAAACCATAGGAAATTGCTAGCATAGACATAACTTGACTTTGTATATTAGGGCCTCTGAGTGTGTGTGGCGTTTCTTAATTCCCCATTCTGGACATCATTCTTTGCACCTTCATGGTCTCTTCTACATGATCCTTACTGGTTCATCCCTTCTTGCCACCATCACATGTTGCAGTCTGTCACATACTGTGAGGAATAGGTGTGCCTAACAATTGGTTAGTTCCTTCATACATATACATATATAGAATTCAACCAAAATATCATATTTACCAGTTTCATCCAGTTTCAATCCTCTATCACTAAAATAGCGGTGTGCTGGTGGACATCTGCAAGATATATAGGTAACCCTATATGTATCGATTCATGTATGTTCAGAATGTGGTCATCAACAAACGATTAAATTCAAACAGGAGTACGTTGGTAGTGGAAAGAACTGTAGGTGATCACATGCTTAGTTCACCTGGCCGAAATAAAATTATATATATATATATATATATATTATATAATAGATTACATACAATAATACATATAGATATAAATATATGATATTATATATAATTATATTATATCTTATAATTACAGTATTATTTTATATATAAAAATATATATTTAAATATATATATATTTTGTAGAGGCAACAAGGTTTACAGCTAGGTTCGTTGCGGAACGTTAGGGTGTCCCACAGATATGTCTAGGGTCGGTGCAATGAAATAAAGCCCAGTTATTCTGGGTGTCAGCGGCAATAGGGACTGCCACTGGTTTTGTATTTTAGTATGGCGTCCGGGCCTTTTATTGGAGTCAGTCTGTAGGTTGAGGTGGTGATGGGGCTGCTCTAATTCCTAGTCCCAGGCCTTACCAGGCCTATCATAAGGCCAGCAGAACATCAGGTCTAGGGTGGGGTGTGGTTCACGCCTTCCTGTCAGAAACTGCTTGGTGTGGCACATGAGGCAGTACGGAGGGAGAGCGCCAGAGCTGGGCTCCTGGATAATCCTGGAAGTACTGCAGAGACCTGCACACAGGTTTTGTTAACCCTGGGGTGCAACCGTGTACGGTATTAGTAGCCAGATTAACACGGACTGTAATTTATGTTATTCCACAATTGGTGGTGGATGCGGCAACATCCTGGAATATGAGGCTGCATGTCCGCGGATTTGAAGCAGGCTGCTACTCTTAAAAACCCTATAGGCTTTCCCGAGGCCGAAGTGTGTGTGTGTGTGTGTGTACGGAGCGTGCAAAGGATGTTCAGATTAGTAGTTGATATGAGAATCGAAAAAGGGATGTCCAGTACCCATCCTGGTAGTACCAAAAGTCCAACGGTCCGTTCTGTAATGATTACCTGCAAGCATCTAATGAAGTGTCAAGGTGTGGAATGCATATACCCTATGCACTCGGGTGGATGAGCTTTTATTGGAGAGGCATAGGGCCCAGCCTATATATCACCACCCTAGACCTTTCAAGGGGTATTGGCAGATTCCCCTAGCCAAGGAAAGCCCAGGACAAGAGACTGGCATTTTCCAATCACGCGGACGGTGTCCTTCCAATATGTAAGAATGCCATTTGGATTGCAAGGGGCATCTGTCCATTTTCCGAGGCCATGGACAGGATCTATAGGTCCACCAGGGCATATGCGTCAGCGTACCTGGATATATATCGTGATTTTTAGCCGCGACTGGGAGAGTCACCTTGTGAACAGGCTCCAGGTTGTCCTGGATGCGATAAGGAAGGGGATGTTTTACATCGCCATCCGCAGGTAACGTGCCGACAATAGGGTATGGAAGAGGCCGATTACTTGGGGTATATCGTGGGAAGAGGGAGTGATATTTAAAACCCCAGGTAACTAAGATCGAAGCTAATCAACACCTGGCACCCGTCTGCTTAATAAGAAACAGTGAGAGCTGTGTTTTCTAGGGAATCGTGGCGGTATTATCGTCGGTTCTTTCCCAAGTTTGCGCCGAGATGCAGCACCCTTGACGGACCTGACAAAGGGGACTAACGTCCGTGCCCATGATCAATGGTCCACCCCCAGAGGTGAAGAGGCCTTCACAAAACTTGGAAAGTAAGCCTTTAATAGACAGACGGTTTTAGTGGCCCCGAATTTCGTACTCGGGGAATTTGCTGGTGCAAATGATGCCTCAGAGGTCGGGATAGGAAGCCGTAATGTCCGGGTTGTCAATGGGGCAGAGAACATCCCGTGATGTTTTCTCAGCAGTGAGGTGCTGTCCTCCTGTTGCAGAACGTAATTATGCCAGAATTCGAGAGGGAATCGACTCTGGCTATTTATATGGGCAATGGGAGTTCGATTCTCTCCAGTATTACCTTCTGGGACGGAAATTTAGGCTGATGGTGACAGATCATGCCCTTTGAAATGGTTAAGGGAAAAAAAGGAGCTCAAACAATGCAGGGTCACCCGTTGGTTTCTCGGCCCTGCAAGGATTTTAGTATTTCGGTTGGGGCACAGGCCGGTAAGCTGCAAGGTAATGCAGATGCCCTATCTAGGGTACATGTTGGCATGATGGCTGAGGTGCCAGTACCCGGCTCTTGGGAAGAGGAGGGGGGTATGTAGGAAGGCAACAAGGTAAGGTAGTTGACGGACGTTATGTGTCACCGATCTGTCTAGGGTCGGTGCGAAATAAAGCCAGTTATTCTGGTAGTCAGCGGCCATAGGCCAGCACTGACACGGTTTTGTTTATGTTTGTGAGTTGGTAGTAATTGTTAACCCTGGGACCCGCGTTACGGTATTGTGGGACGATAACCACGGACACGTTTAATTTATGTTTGTTTTGCTGAGCAAAGCCCTGCTAGATTTATGTTTTCTGGATTATGTACTGATGAAAAATAAATCCTCAGTGTTGCACGTTGAAGGACTGCCTCCGTTTGAGCTAATTCCCACAATATATATACTGTATATATAATTGTAAATATTTAAAAATGATATTTAAAAAGATTAAAAGGTTTTCCAATTTCTCTCATAATAGTGACTAAGCTTAGAAAATTTGGTATTACCTCAGCTATAAAAGTCAAGATTAGCAAAAATTATCCCCCTAAACTGGGGGAAAACAAAAAAAAAATGACAGAAATAATGTTTAAATGTTTTTTTAAGCCATAAAACATAACAAAAACGATAAATCGCACCATTTTAAACGTTTTTCTGACACAAATTTGCGGGTTTAAAATTATTTTTGACCTAGGGGAAAAAAATTTACGCCTCGGGTAACAGAGAAACTGTAGTCCAAAAGTGACTATGCTTGCACTGTTGTTCCCTATAGATGCATTGTGGCATTCATTTGATACCTTTTCAGGTATGCTGGTGAGTAACAAATCACTGACTGAAAAGTGTAAATATCGTATATACTCGAATATAAGCAGAGTTTTTCAGCACAAAAATTGTGCTTAAAAAGCTTTCTTCAACTTATGCTTGAGTCAGCCATCGGCATCTGTGCGCTGCCATGGCCCGGGCACCGGCGGGGATACTTCAGCTGTATGCGACTTCTCTGGGAGCGCATACAGCTGAAAACACTTTTGCGAAGCAGAGAGCGAGTGCTCCCTGCTCCGCAGACTTGTGGCCTTCCAGACTATCTGGCACAGGTGGCGTGCTATGTCATCACACTGCCTGCACACGGCCTATGACTAACGCACCCTGTGCATGGGAAGAAGATGGTGGAGCGCATTCGGAGCAGCAGCAGGGGGGACAGAGAGGTGAGTTAGTAGTATTTGTAATTTTTTTTCTTTTTTTTTATGCTCTGCTATACCTCTGCCTATGGGGGCGTACATATGACACTGCCTCTAGCTGCCTATGGGGGGAACATATATCATGCCTATGGGGGACATTAAACTGCTTATATACCTGCTTATGGGAGGACATTTAAATGCCTATACCTGCATATGAAGGACATATACCTGCCTATACCCTGCTACGGGGGGGGGGAATTAATCCTGAATATGTAATTTTATTGGTATCATTTTTATTTTTGAAATTTTGCAGTAGCTTGCTGCCATTTCCCTCCAAGGCTTATAATCGAGTAAATAAAGTTTTCACAGTTTTTTTGTGGGGCAAAAATTAGGTGCTCTTTCGGCTTCATTCGGGTACGAATTTATACTCAAGTATATGCGGTAATAGTAACAGCTTCTAAGGGCATTTGATGTGTGATTGTAAGGTCAGCCTTCTGTTGCGATTGGGGTCGCCCTTTTGTTTTGGGGCGATTTACACACCAGTGTAGCGTAAGAGGTTTATAGAGTGATAGTTTGCCACTCTGTTACTACGGCCAAAGGGGAATTTTTTCATCTTCAGGGACTAAGCTGTTGTTGTAGAAAAACCATTCTTAGCATGGTGTGTATCGTGGGGGTTTTTAGTACGGTGTGTGTGGTTTATTTATTTTATGTGCTTGGGTTGTGTGTAATTCGTGGGTATTAGTGTGTGCTGGGTTAGGGGGTGCACTTGGGTTGGGGGGGCTTACATAGGGGGGTGGGTATTGGGGTGGGGTAGGAGGGGAAGGAGGGGGGGGGGGTTTTGTTGGGTTGGAGTTTTGGGTGTGGGGTGAGGAGTCGTGAAGATGGGTTATGTGTGTGCTGGGCGGGGTGTGTGAGGGGGTTGTTATTAGTGTGAGTATAGGTGGGTGAGGGGTATGGTGTTTAAGGGGATGGCATGGCGATGGGGTAGGGTGTGGGGTGGAAATCGTGTCTTTTATTGTATTCAATATTGGAGAGGAAAGCACTTATCCTGTGCAAAGAGTTATCTACACGTATGAAAGGAAATAATTCTTCTGTAAGATATAGCTACCGACATTCACCTAGGGTCAGTTTTGAGTGTAATCACTGTGTTCTAGATTTCTCTCAAAGTAGGAAAGTTGATAGCAGAGAAGAAATGCCAAGTGTCAGGAAGAAAACTTCCTTTTTACAGTTGTTTTCTTTTTTTTTTTTCTATAAAAAACAAGCTTACTTTTCTGTAAAATGTTAGTGTTTGTTAAGGGTTTTTTTCTTAAAAAATTTTTTTCAGTCACACTTAAGGTTTAAACCATGTTTTAATATGGCCCAGTTAGCCTTGAGTTGAACTGGTTGTTTTTGATTGAAATTGTATAATAGGGCTTTGCGCCGAGGGGGGGGTCTGTGTACCTGTTCTCGCGGTTCAAGGCTACAGAACCCACGCGTTATCCCTTCCCGGCACATCTGTACTGTCAATGTCTTAGGTGCCAGGAAATTTGCATGTGTGGTTCATGTCATGGTTCAGGCAATCGTGCCCTGGGCACTTCTGGTTCTGTTCACCAAGCATGGCATGACTTTTCCTGTTCCTCTGTACAGCCGCATGCCACAGCCATTCCCTAAGGGGTGTGTGCACCGATTCTGTGTGATTTAATGGGCCAGTGCGCATTGCCCAATGGTTGCCATGCCCAACCACTGTTTGCTCTTGCCTATTGCAGGTCACCTCCCATGTACGTCCTCGCACAGTTGTCGGTGTCGTTTATCCGAATTGCCTTCCTGTTGCCGTTTCATCCTGCTTTGTTCCTTTCTCTGCCTTGTCTGCTGCCTACTCTGACCCATTGCTTGTATTTGGACTATGCCTCTGCCTCATCCTTCTGTACCACGCTCCTCGACTTGTCACCTGTCACCATGAGGATCTGTGCCGGGGGTAGCAACCTGTGGATTTCCTGCAGCAAAGACCAACCAGCCTTGTGGCAGGTTCTGTAGAACACCGGGGCCCCTTAGGGTATGTTCACACGGCATAATTGCAGGGCATGTTTCGCCGCGTATTTGCATTTCAATACGCCCAACATGTGTCCCACAATTACGGTAATTCATAGCTCACTTAGAGAGCTATAAATTACATCCGTTTCCCCCGGCGTACAATATGATCGTATTGTACACCGGGGGAGAGAAGTGACGGGTCCCTTCTTCGTGGCGCTTACGCGCCCCTGTTAATGGAAGTGAATGGGGTTGGCCAGTTGAACAGTGCGTACTTCTAAAACACACAGCATATTGCGGCGCGCACATCACGCGCCCCCCAAGTACAGCCCAGTACGCATGTAATACATAATCCTTACGACTCGGGCTTTACGGGCGTAGGTTACACCAACCTTCACAAGGTGACCTAACGGATCCATCTCCTGTCTCCAGTGTTCCATCATGACAGAAGCAGTCAAAACCCCTATGAGGCAGACACCAACTGCTCCCAAAAAAATTCTTCCTGTCTTCAAACATGGCGATCATAATACAATTCGGGATCAGTGTCCCAATATCCACATGTCGGGATCAAAGTCCCATCTCCAGAGTCTAGTAACTGTAACGGCCGAGTTAGTGGATCCTCTGGACCACCGCAAGCAATGGCAACAACCGCGCCAGGGAGTGGAGCCTAAGTAGTTCCTGGTTTTCACCAGAGGCCCGCGCAATGCGGGGATGGAATTGCTGCGGCTGGAGTCCTACGGGGGGTGGCGCTTTAACGCTGACGCGGCGGGCTTTTGCGGTGGCTGCCGAGGTGCTGCAGCGAGAGTGGGTACCAAATCGTGAGACAAGAACCGATAGTCGTGGGCAGGCAGGAGGTAAGGGCTTCCCCCCCCCTCGTTTGTCACCCGTCCCCCGAGGCGGCCCGGGGGGTGCCCGGTTTCCGACAAAGCCAAACCCGTTTGGGCTTTTGAGAACGGGGGGGCCCCGGGGAGGTTAAACGGGAAATTGCAGGGCTTTTCCCCCCAAAATTTGTTTTTTCAAACGAAAATTTGGCCCCACAAAAGGGAAACCTGACAAAACTAAAAAACACGCCCCCGGCTAAATAGTCGTTTGCCCAAGAGAAGGGGCCTTCTTGGGGCTCCGGCCCCTTTTTTTTGGGAAAAAGGGGGCCCCATTAAAAGGGGGGCCCAAAAAAAAAAAAAGGGGGAAAAAGGAAAAAGAAAAGGGAAAAAAAAAAAAAGGGGGGAGGAAAAAAAGGGAAAAACGGTTTTGAGGAAGGAAGAGAAAAAAAAAGAGGGGGAAAAATAAAAAAAAAAAAAAAAAAGGGAAAAAAAGGGAAAGGAAAAAGGGGAAAAAGTTTAAGAGAAAAAAAGGGGGGAAAGGGGGAAAAAAAGAAAGGAAAAGGAGGGGGGGGAAAAAAAAAAGGGAAAGGGAAGGGGAGGAGGGGGAAGGGGGGGGAAAAGGAAAGGGGGGGGGGGGGGAGGGGGGGGAAAAACCCAAAGGAGAAAAAAAAGGGGGAAAAGGGGGGGAAAGGGGGAAGAAAGGAGAAAAAAAAAAAGAGGGGGGAAGGAAGAAGAAAAAAGGAAAGGGGAGGAAAAAAGAAGGAAAAAAGGAAAAAAAATTTGGAAAAAGGGGCAAAAAAAAAAGGGGGGAAAAAAGGAAAGGGGGGGGGGGAAAAACCCCCCCGGGGGGGAGGGGGAAAAAAAAAACCGGGGGGCGAAAAAAGGGGGAAGGAAAAAAACCCCCCGGAGGCTCAGAGAGGGGGGGGGGCATTTTTTTAAAAAACCCCAGGCGGAAAATTTTTCCCCCTTTACCCTTACGGCCTTAAAAAAAAAACATCAAGCTTTTCCGTTTTAGACACAAAAAAAAGGGGTCAAAAGGGAAACAAAAAAAGGGGGAAAAAGGGGGAATTTTTTTAAAAAAAAAAAAAAATATATAATATAATAAAAATTTATATATATATATATAAATAAATATATATAAAATTTTATTTTAATAAAAAAAAACAATCACCCAAAAAATACAAAATGACAATTTTGTCAATGGAAAAAAAAAAAGGGGCCCTATAAGGAAAGGTCAATGATACAATTTAGCTCTAAGGTCACCTACTAATTTCTTGGTGGAGATATTGATGAGGTTTTAAAACCCTGCTTGCTTTCCAGGGATACTGTCCCATCCCATTGATCCTGCTTATAGTAATCAGACATTGTTCATGTAAGATACATTAAAGCCCATCCATTTACATCAGAAGATGGTCCTCTCTACTGACTGTTCCAGTAGGAATTGCCATGTTTTTATGCTTATTAAAGGGTTTTGCCCCATCTCATTCAACCTCCTGCACCGCCTTCAGCTCGTGTGCTAGAAGGGGGGGGTGTGGATTTGTTTGAATTGCATACATGGACCCACAGGATGACACACCAGGCCCCCTCTCTGTAGTCAAAAAAAGGTCTGTTTAGTAAAACATTGTGAGTAGCTGAGAGGGAAACTTTTTTTCGTCCATACAAGGGTCCTAGGGTTTAAATCCCTGCGGAACCAAACTTTGTTTTTTTTTTCCCCTTTATCAATGCCAGACCTGATTAGGTTTCTTTTTATTTTTTGCACTGTTTGACTAATTACTAAGTAGGACAGAGACGGGAGTAGAGTTACAGCCCGGGTTTTTAACACCAGACTGCCTGGAGGAAGGTGATGTCTAAATGTCTGACCCCGGGTCAACAGCTCTCAGCCCTGGGCGACCCCCGGGGAGAGCTGTAAACAAGGATCATAAAGGAGCAGCTAAGACAAAAACTTTTTCAGAAATTTTTTAAAAAAATAAGGTGAAAATGTTTGTTATTTCATTTGCAAGCTTCCCTCAATTTTTCTTCGTGGGAAAACCCCTTTTTTAAAGGGGCCATCATAGCGCAGGGTCCGCAGGGGGTGGCCTTCTGCCTAAAAGAAACTGGGGGTAGAATTTATAATTGTAATCAACCAGTGGTGGTAGAGACTGACATGGCATGATATGGAGCAGAAAAAACTAAGGACAACATGTATGATTTTTGCCATCCAGGCGCCATTTTTTTTGCGCACATTTGTAGTGTAAAATGCGCCTGAATCTATGAACCTGTTCTACTGCAGGCATAGATTTTCCTTTCACTCCAAAGTGACACTTCGATCAATAAACCACTTTTAAGTGCTTTACCGTTCCCGCATAATGCCCGGGTTTGCCGTACGAACTTTAAAACTGTTGCTTCATTGGTTTTAGTGCGACACCCCCAGCACCCCCCCCCCCCCCCTCTCAGGCGCATTACAAAGTGCACCTGCCCGATGATGCACCTAAGGGTATGTTCACATGGTGTAATTACAGAGTGTACAGTATGCGCCGCAATACACCGTGTGTTTCAGGAGTCGTATGCCAAAAGCACGGGCAGCTAGCAGCCCGCCGGCCCCATTGACATGCATTGTTCGCGGCGCGTAATCGCTGCGAACAATTGACATGTCAATTCTCCCCCTCCCCGTGCGTACAATACGATCGTATTGCATGCGCTGGAGGACGACGCGTAATCCATATCTCTCTATGAGAGCTATGGATTACCATAATTGCGGCGCGCATTTCGCCGCGTATAACGCGCAATACCAAGTGAAATGCGCGGCAAAATAAGCCGTGTGAACATACCCTAATATTGGAGTGCTCCTGATTAAGAATATAGCGAACAGGGCTGCGCCAGTTTTCGGGCTGAAAGATGCCAGACTTCTGGCACAGCCGCATACATATATGTTGCCCCAAATGTTAAAGGGAATGTGTCATGAGAAAATAACATATAGTTTAACTCATGTTTTTTTGTTAAACACATTTAAAACAAAAATTGGGGTTATTTTTTTTTTTTTTTTAATATCGCCAACAATTTTTATTTTTTTTTTTCAATCCTGAAATAATGCAGCTTTCACTTTGGCCACTAGGCCTAAAAATAGTCTGACACTTCCTGTGCTGCAGAGAAAACTTTTCAGCAGTTTCCTCATTATGAGCACAGGTAGGATTACTCTGAAAGGTAACTCCAATGTGTATAGATAACACAGAATCCACCATGTCACTGCTCCCCCTCCCTGCACACTGACTTCTTCCCAGGTCACAGAGCATGCCTAGAAAACTCTCCTATAGAAGTCAATGGGCCTGCTCCTGTCCACAGGCTCCTATGTCCATGAAGCTGCTGTTAAAAGCAACTCGGGCAAGATGGCCGCCCCCAATAATCATACAGAAATTCAAGTTTTAAAAAATCTATAATCAGAAATGAAAACTGCTAAAGAAAATGTAGTAGTATCTGGTTTTAGTTAGCAAAAAAAATAAAAATTGGTGATAAATTCCCTTTAAAAAGTAAAACTTAGGGTGAGGGGAAGTCACATTTATTCCTTTGGGTAACTTAACATGTCATACTAATTAAAGTACAAATCAGATACTCTACATGTAATGAGGGAGCACACCTAATGCCACATATACAGAAGAAGATGTTAATGACTAGAGTTGCAGAGCGACATCAAAGACCTAGATATCTTACAACCCATTACCTGAGTCAACAACCTTCTTGAGAGCGAGCACATCTATAAATTGAAGCAAGTGACAGGTATATGTCAGAAAAAAAGGTCGTCATGACATCCGTATTATAAAAATGAGTCTGATCGGAGTCACCCTCAATGATAACCCATCACCAGGGACGTATAGTCATACGGTCTCATCTTTCCAAATATGAGTTTGAATATGGAATAATCTTTTACATTCTGTCTTCAAGGTGGTTTTCTTAAAGGGGTTGTCTCACTACAAGGATCGCTGCTTTTTATGTTAAAGATCTTGCAAAAACAAGTCACTTTGCAATATATGTCCATTAGCAGTGTCCTACCTATTCCTAGATATCCCCTCTTGTATGGGCTGCATCAGCTCCTCAGGTCGCTATTGCTACAGACCTGTTTGGTCTATCCTGATAGGCACTGGTTGCTATAGCTACAGACCTGGCTTCTACTGCAGCCTAGTAGAAGCCAATAAACGCCCCTGAATTCAGAATGAAACCAAAAAAACAGAACTGAGGTGAGATGAATCAATGTAGTGAGACATCCCCTTTAAAGGGAACCTGTCACATAGGTTGTGCCCCCCTTGCTGAGGACAGCAGAAGCTAGTGTCAGACCTGCTGTTCCCAGCGCAGTGCCCCTTATTCTGTAAGATGCAGCAGTTTTAGAGCATTTACCCCTCAAATCTTATTCATGAGAAGGTGTTAGCCCCGCCCACCAAAGGCTAGCCCCGCCCACTGACAGTTATTCACATGTTTCTACCTATTCAAAGTAATAGGTTTATCAGTTGAGGTGGGCGGGGCTATCCTCAGGTGGGCGGGGTATGAAAAAAACTGACACTCTGAAGAACTCTTCTGGCTGAAAACTGCAGATTTGAGCATTAAATGCTCTAAAACTCAAGCATCTTACAGAATAAGGGGCACAGTGCTGGAAACAGCAGGTCTGACACTAGCTTGTGCAGCCCTCAGCAACGGGGACATAAACTATGTTACAGGTTCTCTTTAACTTCTTTCTCCTGTGCATTTTTAAGCTGTGTTTTCTACTTTTTTATGGTGTTGACTATTTTGATCGTCAGGTTTCTCATGAGCCTTGGTAAACCATGGATTGTCAAGATACAGAATATGGTGCAAGAGGTACTTAGTGAGTCTCTAGGGGTATATCTGCCCTATGCTTAGGCAACTATGCAGTCAGAGTGGCCAGAGGTGTTGGAATGGGAATCAAGTGTAGCCAGGAATCTGGGCATCATAGGAAATCAGTCAAAACCAGTGCAGTTGTAACAGCATTATAGGTCCCTGGGCAAAGAAGTGCACTTGGCCCTACCAAAGCTCATGATGTCACAATAGATGATGCCCCTAATCAACCCACCCCTCATGTTATGTGGTCATTTCCCATGAATTTTTGTAGATTTCAGGCCTAAAGCAGCATGCAGACTAAAAGACTGATTGGTGGGGCAGGAAGTCACTGACTCCCTTCACCACCATATTTTTTAAATGCATCCTGACCTGGGTATTCAGGCCATGTGTCCTGGATTCTTAGTACATATGTCCAACCACCCGGGCAGCTGCATAGTGTGCCGTATGGATACCACAGCCCTGGTGAAGGTCAATAGTCATTATTATTATTATTATTATTATTATTTATTTTAAAGCGCCATTGATTCCAGGGCGCTGTACATTCGAGTGGGGCTACATACTTACATAAGTCAATACGAGTACAGTGATAGGGATAATGACAATTGGCACGACAGAGGGAGAGAGGACCCTACCCCCGAGGGCTTACAATCTACAAGTGGGGGGAAAGAGACAGGAGGTGAGGGGCAGACATGTCTGTGGAGGAAGTAGTGAATTTTAAAGTGAAGGTTATGGCAAGCCTGAAGAAATGGGTTTTCAGGTTGCTTTTGAAGTGGTGAAAGTGGGGAGAGTCTGATGTGTTGGGGCAGTGAGTTCCAGAGTGTGGGTGAAGCACGGGAGAAAGTCTTGGAGAGGGTTTTTGTGAGGAGCTGATAAGGGGAGAGCAGAGGAGAAGTCCGGGTGAGGAGCGGAGAGTGCGTGGGGGCGATATTTGGAAATTAGGGCAGAGATGTATAGAGGGGAGAGGTCATGGAGAGGCCTTGTAGGTCATGTTTAGTAGCTTGAAGTGAATTCGCTGGGCAATGGGAAGCCAGTGAAGGGATTGGCAGAGGGGAGAGCAGAGGAGTAGCGAGGAGAAGGTGTTAAGACGGGCAGCAGAGTTAAGGATGGATTGGAGGGGGCGAGGGGGCTAGCTGGGAGGCCCACTGTGAATGATGGTGCAGTTGTCTAGGGGGGAGATGACAAGGGCAGGGACCAGCCGTGTCGTAGTGTCATAGCCAAGGAATTGAGCGGGATGCGAGAGGGTTTTTCAGGTGGAGGCGGCAGGCAGAGGGGGAGGGTTTGGATGTGTGGTTTGAAAGATAAAGCGAGTCTAGGATTACCCCAAACAGCGGACTTGTGGGACCGGTGAAAGGTGTAGAGCGTTCACTGTAATAGAAAATCAGGGGCAGGGGTAGAGTCGGATGGTTTGGAAAGATGATGAGTTTCTGTTTTTCTCCACATTTAGTTTTAGGAGACGTGATGAGAAGAAGGAGGAAATGGAGGACAGACAGCCCCGGGATCCGGGAGAGTAGAGAAGTGACATTTTGGGCCAGAGATGTAGTGTTGGGTTTCATCAGCTTACAGGTGGTAATGAAAGCCATGTGAGGCTATGAGCTGACCGGGGCCCCAAGGGGTTTTGTAGCTAGAGAAGAGTTAGGTGGATCCAGGACTGCCCCTTTGGGGGGACACCAACAGAGAGAGGCCGGGGGGAGGTGGTGGAGCAAGAATTTGAGAGACGCTGAAAGTCCGATCAGTGAGGTACGAGGAGATCCAGGAAAGAGCCAAGTCCTTTGATGCCGAGGGAGGAGAGGATTTGTAGAGGAGGGAAAATGGTCGACAGTGTCAAAGGCAGAGGACAGGTCTAGAAGGAGACGGACAGAGTAGTGGCCTGAGGCTTTAAAGCAGTTACTAGGTCATTAGTGACTTTGATTACGGCAGTTTCGGTAGAGTGGTGGGGTCGAAAACCAGATTGTAGTGGGTCAAGAAGAGAGTTGGAGGAGAGGTGGGAGGACAGCTGAAGATAGACGTGCTGCTCGAGGAGTTTGGAAGCAAAAGGGAGCAGTGAGATGGGGCGATAGTTGGACAGAGAAGAGGGGTCAAGGGTTGTTTTTTTTAGGATTGGAGTGATATTTGAAATGTTTAAAGGCAGAAGGGAAGATGCCAGAGGTTTATTGATAGGTTGAAGAGATGGGTGAGTGCTGGGATGATAGAAGCACGAGGTCTGGGATGAGGTGGGTTGGCAGTGGGTTTAAGACAACAGGTAGTGAGGTTGGGATTTGGACAGTAAGGAGGAGAGCTTTTTCTTGAGTGAACCGTGGGGAAGCAAGTTAAGGAGGAAGAGCAGTTGCAAGGGTAAGGGAGGGTGGTGGGGACTGCGGGCTGAAGCTTTCTCTGATGAGGTTGATCTTCTGGAGGAAGTGAATGGCAAAGTCATCTGCTGAAAGGAGGGATGGGGGAGGAGGTGTTGGTGGACGGAGAAGAGAGTTGAAGTCATAACAGAGTCATAACAGAGATGTCAGAAAATATGTGGACCAACAAGAGAGAATTCAGTACCAGAGGTGTTGCTTGACACGATTGGCCCCCAAATTAATGCGTGTTACAGGGTCCCCATCTATGGTGCTTGATTTATTATGTTACTGTCTTCTTGATTGAATGAGAGGCCTTTGGATAAGTGCCTGTGCTAACCAGTGCTCTACACAACTTAGAGGTACACCTCTGGTAAGGTCCTGCAAACGGGAATGGTTTGACATAGCTGGGGGATTAGAAGCAAGTAAGCAAACAGGAACTTGGAACCAAATAAATAAATGTTATTCCTAAGGAACTTGAAACGAAGAAAAGGCAGAGATCAGGGTTCAGAGCACAGGAAGAACCAAGAGCAGCGAATAGGGCAGTGACTTAGAACCAGGAGCACAGGGAAGGACAGTAACTCAGGACCAGAAGCACAGGAGAGGGCAGGGACTCAGGACCAGAAGCACAGGAGAGGGCAGGGACTCAGGGCCAGAAGCACAGGAGAGGGCAGAGACTCTGGGGTCGGAGCACAGGAGAGGGCAGGGACTCTTGGTCCGGAGCCACAGGAAGGGCAGGGAGTCAGGGCTAGGAGCACAGGAGAGGGCAGGGACACATGCTAGGAGCACAGTGAGAGGGCAGGATACAGGCAGTGAGCACAGGAAGAGGCAGGATTCTGAGCTAGGAGCATCAGGAGAGGCAGAATTCAGGGGCTTAGGAGCACAGGAGAGGGCAGGGAGTCAGGGCTAGGAGCACAGGAGAGGCAGGGACACAGGCTAGAGCACAGAGAGGAGCAGGGACTCAGGGCTAGGAGCAACAGGAGAGGCAGGGATTCTGGTAGGAGCACAGAGAGGGCATGGATTCCGGACTGGAGCACAGAGAGGCAGGGATCTGTGCTAGGAGCAACACAGGAGAGGGCAGGGATTCAGGCTAGGAGCACAGAGAGGGCAGGGATTCGTGCAAGGACACAGGAGAGGCAGGGATTCAGCTTGGAGCAACAGGAGAGGGCAGGATTCTGTTGCTAGGCGAACAGGAGAGGGCCCAGGGATTCAGGCTAGAGCACAGTAGAGGGCAGGGATACTGGGCTAGAGCATAGGAGAGTGCGGGTACTCTTGGTCCACGAGCACAGAGAGGGCCGTGGACTCTTGGAACAAGCACAGGAGAGGGCAGGGACTCTGGCTAGGAGCACAGGAGAGGGCAGGGACTCTTGGATAGGAGCACAGGAGAGGGCAGGGACTCAGGGCTAGGAGCACAGGAGAGGGCAGGGATTCTGGGCTAGGAGCACAGGAGAGGGCAGGGATTCAGGGCTAGGAGCACAGGAGAGGGCAGGGATTCTGTGCTAGGAGCACAGGAGAGGGCAGGGATTCTGTTCTAGGAGCACAGGAGAGGGCAGGGAATCTGTCCTAGGAGCACATGAGAGGGCAGGGATTCTGTGCTAGGAGCACAGGAGAGGGCAGGGAGTCAGGGCTAGCAGCACAGGAGAGGGCAGGGAGTCAGGGCTAGGAGCAAGAAGGGCAGGGATTCAGGGCTAAGGAGCACAGGAAAGAGGGCAGGGATTCAGGGCTAGGAGCACAGGAGAGGGCAGGGATTCTGGGGTAGGAGCACAGGAGAGGGCTGGGACTCTGGGTCCGGAGCACAGGAGAGGGCGGGGACTCTTGGATCAGAGCACAGGAGAGGGCAGGGACTCAGGGCTAGGTGCACAGGAGGGCAGTGACACTAGCTAGGAGCACTGGAGAGGGCAGGGGTTCTGGGCTCGGAGCAGAGGATAGGGCAGGGAGTCTGGGCTAGGAGCACAGGAGAGGGCAGGGACTCAGGGCTAGGAGCACAGGGAAGGTCAGGGAATCTGTGCTAGGAGCACAGTAGAGTGGCTAGGAATTCAGGACTAGGAGCACAGGATAGGCAGGATCTGTGCTAGAGCCCAGGAGAGGCAGGGACTCAGGGCTAGGTGCACAGGAGAGGGCAGGGACTCTGAGCTAGGAGCACAGGAGAGGCAGGGAGTCCGGCTAAGGAGCACAGGAGAGGGCAGGGATTCTGTGCTAGGAGCACAGGAGAGGGCAGGGATTCTGTGCTAGGAGCACAGGAGAGGGCAGGGATTCTGTGCTAGGAGCACAGGAGAGGGCAGGGACTCAGGGCTAGGAAGCACAGGAAGGGCAGGGACTCAGGGCATATGCACAGGAGAGGGCAGGGATTCAGGCTATGAGCACAGTAGAGGGCAGGACTCAGGTCTAGAGCCACAGGAAGGCAGGGACTCTGGATCGTAGCACATGGAGAGGGCAGGACTCTGGATCGGAGCACAGGAGAGGGCAAAGGGGAATCAGGGCTAGGATCACAGGAGGGCAGGGATCTGTGCTAGATACAGGAAGGGCAGGATTCAGGGCTAGGAGCACAGGAGAGGGCAGGGATTCTGTGCTAGGAGCACAGGAGAGGGCAGGGACTCTTGGTCCGGAGCACAGGAGAGGGCAGGGCAGGGGCGTTGCTAGGGTCCCAATCCATCCGGGGCCCGGGCCCTTTGGTTATGTTCACACAGCGTATTGCGGCGAGTATGTTACACCGGCAATGATGCGTGTGTTTTGGAACCAAACGCTGCTCCCCCTGTGCATACAATACGACATGTAATCCATAGCTCTCTAGGAGAGCTATGAATTACCGTAATTGCGGTGCGCATATCGGGCGTATTGAAACGCAAATACGCGGAGAAATGCGCCCCCGCAATTTACGCAGTGTGAACATATATTCATACATACACACACACACACACACACTCAGACAGACACACTCAGACACACACACACACACACTCAGACACACACACACACACTCACACACACACAGACACACACACACACACACACACACAGACACACACTCAGACACACACACACACACACACACACACACCCAGACACACTCACACACTCAGACACACACTCAGACACACACACAGTCAGACACACACACACACTCAGACACACACACACAGACACACACTCAGACACACACTCAGACAGACACACACACTCAGACACACACTCACACATACACTCAGACACACACACTCAGACACACACACACACTCAGACAGACACACACACACACTCAGACACACACACACACACTCAGACACACACACTCAGACACACACACTCAGACACACACACACTCAGACACACACACACTCAGACACACACACACAGACACACACACTCAGACACACACACACTCAGACACACACACACACACTCAGACACACACACTCAGACACACAGACACACACAGACACACACTCAGACACACACACTCAGACACACAGACACACACACACACACACACTCAGACACACACACACTCAACACAGACACCCTCCAGACACAACACACTCAGACACACACACTCCAGACACACCACACACTCGAACACACTCTCAGAAACACTCTCAGACACACTCTCAGACACACCTCGAGACACCCTCACACACACAAACTTCAACTCACACACAGATACACACACACAGATACAAACACACACACTCTCAGAAACACACACAGATACACACACACACACACACACACACACACACACACTCTCAGACACACACACACACACACTCAGACACACACACACTCAGACACACACACAGATACACACACACACACTCAGACACACACACACTCAGACACACACTCAGACACACACTCTCAGACACACACACTCAGACACACACACACACTGAGACACACACTCTCAGACACACACACTTAGACACCCACACTCAGACACACACTCAGATACACACACACAGACTCAGACACACACACACACTCAGACACACACACACACTCAGACACACACTCAGACACACACACAGATACACACACACACTCACACACACACACAGATACACACACACACACTCAGACACACACACACTCAGACACACACTCAGAGACACACACTCAGACACACACACACTCACACACTCAGACACACACTCAGACACACACACTCAGACACACACTCAGACACACACACACTCAGACACACACACACACACACACTCAGACACACTCTCAGACACACTCTCAGACACACTCACACACACACACTCAGACACACACTCAGATACACACACACACTCAGACACACACACTCAGACACACACTCAGACACACACACTCAGACACACACACACTCAGACACACACACACTCAACACACCACACACAAACACACACCACTCAGACACACACTCAGAGACACACACTCAGACACACACTCAGACACACACACTCAGACACACACACACACTGACACACACACACTCAGACACACACACACTCAGACACACACACTCAGACACACACTCAGACACACACACACAGACTCAGACACACACACACACTCAGACACACTCACACACTCAGACACACACTCAGACACACACACAGATACACACTCACACACACACAGATACACACACACACACACTCAGACACAAACACACTCAGACACACACTCAGACAGACACACACACACACTGAGACACACTCTCAGACACACACACACACACACACACTCTCAGACACACACACACACTCACACACACACACACTCAGACACACACTCAGACACACTCTCAGACACACTCTCAGACACACACACACTCACACACACACTCAGACACACACTCAGATACACACACACAGACTCAGACACACACACAATCACACACACACACAGATACACATACACACACAGATACACACCCACACACACACACTCACACACACACACACACACAGATACACACACACACACACACTCAGACACACACACACTGAGACACACACTCTCAGACACACACACTCAGACACACACACACTTAGACACACACACACTCAGACACACACACACACTCAGACACACACACACACACACTCACACACACACTCAGACACACACACACTGAGACATACACTCAGACACACACTCTCAGACACACACACACTCAGACACACACACACTCACACACTCACACTCAGAGACACACACACACACACACACACTCACACACACACACACACACACACACTCAGACACACACACAGATACACACACACACTCACACACACACAGATACACACACTCAGACACACCCCCTAGACACACACACACACTGAGACATACACTCAGACACACACACACACTCTCAGACACACACTCAGACACACACACACTCACACACACACTCAGACACACACACTCAGAGACACACACACTCACACACACACTCAGACACACACTCAGACACACACTCAGAGACACACACTCAGAGACACACTCAGACACTCAGTACAGTTTTACATTTCAATGAAGATATAGCAGTTTTCCCTCCTAATAACACTCGCGTATCCTTGTCCCTCAGCAGGGAGGCTCCCCTCACTCACTGGAGACCTCCGGGATGTGGGAACCAGAGGGAGCTGCTGGCACATGAGGACAGGGCAGGACACTGCAGCTGCAGGAGATGCTCTGGAGCAGAGATCACAGCAGGGGGCGAGCAAGATCACAGCAGGGGCGGAGCAGAGATCAACAGCAGGGGCGGAGCCTCTCACTGCTAGACACTGTCTGTGCCCCAGATCTTCCTGCCTCAGTACAGTGAGCAGCCTCGCCCGCCTCCCTCCCTCCTCATCCCCATCATCTCCTGCAGTCGCCTCCCTCCCTCCCTGCACCTAGCAACCATCCAGAGCACGGTACACACAGCTCGAATAGAATGGTCGCGCGCAGGCCCGCAGCCCGGAAGTCGGCGGCTGAACTCGGCACAGGCAGCTTTGTTTGGGGCTTGTGCCCCGAATAAACCTGCCTAGCGACGCCCCTGGGGCAGGGATTCTGGGCTAGGAGCACAGGAGAGGGCAGGGACTCTTGGATCGGAGCACAGGAGAAGGCAGGGACTCAGGGCTAGGAGCACAGGAGAGGGCAGGGAATCAGCCTAGGAGCACAGGAGAGGCAGGGGATTCAGGGCCTATGGAGCACAGGAGAGGGCAGGGATTCAGGGCTAGGAGCACAGGAGAGGGCAGGGATTTTGTTTTAGGAGCACAGGAGAGGGCAGGGATTCTGGGCTAGGAGCACAGAGAGGCAGGGATTCTGGGCTAGGAGCATCAGGAAGAGGCAAGGATCTGTGCTAGGAGCACAGAGAGGGCAGGGGATACAGGGCTTAGAGCACAGGAGAGGGCAGGGCTTCAGGCTATGAGCCACAGGAGAGGAAAGGATTATCGTGCTATGAAGCACAGCGAGGGCAGGGAATTCTGTGCTAGGAAGCACAGAGAGGGCAGGGATTCCTGTGCTAGAGCACAGGAGAGGCAGGGATTCTGTGAAAGAGAGCACAGAGAGTGAAGGGATTCCTGTTTTTAGGAGCACAGGAGAGGGCAGGGATTCAGGGCTAGGAGCACAGGAGAGGGCAGGGATTCAGGGCTAGGAGCACAGGAGAGGGCAGGGATTCAGGGCTAGGAGCACAGGAGAGGGCAGGGATTCTGAGCTAGGAGCACAGGAGAGGGCAGGGACTCTTGGTCCGGAGCACAGGAGAGGGCATGGATTCAGGCTTAGGAGCACAGGAGAAGGCAGGATTTTTTTTTTTAGGAGCACAGAGAGGGCAGGGATTCTGGCTTGGAGACAGGATAGGGCAAGGGGATTCTGGGCTAGTAGCACAGGAGAGGGCAGGGATTCTGGGCTAGGAGCCACATGAGAGGCAGGGCTTCATGGGCTAGGACACAAGGAGAGGGCAGGGACACTTGGTCCGAGCACAGGAAGGCAGGGATTCAGGGCTAGGAGCACAGGAGAGGGCAGGGACTCTTGGATCGGAGCACAGGAGAGGGCAGGGACTCAGGGCTAGGAGCACAGGAGAGGGCAGGGACTCTGGGCTAGGAGCACAGGAGAGGGCTGGTATTCTGGGCTAGGAGCACAGGAGATGGCAGGGATTCAGGGCTAGGAGCACAGGAGAGGGCAGGGATTCTGAGCTAGGAGCACAGGAGAGGGCAGGGATTCTGTGCTAGGAGCACAGGAGAGGGCAGGACTCAGGGCTAGAGCACAGAAGGCAGGGACTCAGGGCTAGGAAGCACAGGAGAGGGCAGGACACCATGGCTCGGAAGCCAGGAGAGGGCAGAGACTCTTGGCCGTAGCACAGGATAGGGCAGGGATTCTGGCTAGGTCACAGGAGGAGGGCAGGGATTCTTGCTAGGAGCACAGGAGAGGGCAGACTCATGGCTAGTGAGCACAGGAGAGGGCAGGATTCGTCTAGGAGCACAGGAGATGGCAGGAATCCTGGGGTAGGAAGCACAGAAGAGGAGGCAGGATTCTGGGCTAGGAGCACAGGAGAGGGCAGAGACTCTGGGCTAGGAGCACAGGAGTCAGCACTGAAGATAGCCTAGAACAGTATTATCTGTTTTATTTCCATAGATATTAGTGAACATGGAACACCAAACCCCACTCTCATAATCAGGGGGAGTCCCAATGGTGGAACCATCAATGATCAGACACTTCTATATACAGTATGTGTGTTTATATACAGTATAAGGCATATGTTTATTTATATATGGTGTTCCTTTCTGTGTGTTGTGATGCCACATGCCTGACATTCTCCATAGAGTAGAGAAGCTGTTGTCACAATCTCAATCTTATTCCCACTCCTGTATGTAGATGGCATACTTACATGGTATCATATCTACCGGGCTATTTTTATGTCAGGGGTACATATATATATATATGTCCCCATTTAAGTAATTCCTGTTAAGTGCACAGAGACAATGGACTTCCCATGTCAGTGCTGCCTACTAGGGAATGCATTCAAGGCTAAATATTGGACGGTCAATGTGGAGAACAGGATTTTAATTTGGTATAGGAAAAATAAGGACAAATTCATCTCTGCTACTCTTTATATAATATTACATTAGTGCATAAAGCCACAAGTGGCCAAATGTCTCACAATATTTGACCATCCTCAAAAAACTACTAGAGAGATCTTGGATCAGTTTTTGCGTTGCTTTGGCTTTCCACGAGGGCCTTCTTGCAGCGGGCCTCCTTGTTTCATTGGGCCCTACATAGCAGTCCCCAAATGTACTGCCTTTCGGGGGGCCCAAACTCATATTCAGAAAACAGCTAAAAAAGTCTAGTTAAGACCACAAACGTAAAAAAAGAAAATTTGCACAGTCACACTCTGTTTAAATAACGTTCCCAGAGTGAAAGGGACCAAAGTTGCCACCCAATTTTTTTAAAATTTTTTCCCAGATTTTTTATGTGTATTAAAAAAAAAGGTCTGCACTCCAAACCACAAAGTTGAATAATGAGTCATAATTTTATTAAATCTTCCAAGTCATCAAATAATTATTCTCCATTGTATCTTATTGTACAATCAGTAAAGTGATGTTTCAGGAACGCACCCTTTTTTTTTCCTCAGATGTATTGTAGAAAAAGGGAAACCCAACAGAATTTTTGGGCACGTTTCCCACAGAAAAGGGGTTACTGATTTTGCAAAAATTTACGTCTGCAGATGAAAAAAACTAGCATGGTTTTAAAAGCCCTTTCAAAACACAAGGCCCCATTTATTTAAAATGTGATTTAAAGGAATGCTACATCCAATATAAGGATTCAAGCTTTTTTCCCAAAACCCTTTTTAAAATTTTTTTTAAATTTTGTCGAGCAAAAAGGCTTAAATCTCCACACTTGATGGTGCTTCCCCAAAAATGATCCACACTCAACACCTCTCACTTAGCTAGCCAGTAACAACCCATAACAGCTGTATGCAGATGAAAAACTTTTAGGGCCCTTACCCCCCCTTTTCAATCGCAAGGCTTATGGGGGTCAAAATAAAAACTTGGGGAAATGCTACATCCAATAAGGGCCCCCGAAAAATTCAACTTTTTTGGGCCATGATTTTTTGTAAAAAGGGGGGGAAAAGGGGTAGGTGAAACCCCTCTGAAGAATGGGTATTTTTTGGCCACTCTTCCCGATAAGAAAGCGGGGGGTAGGGTTTAAAACACTCCTTTCGGGTTTCTTTTAAATTTGCGGGGGAAAACGTTTAGGGGACCCCAAATTGATAGAGGGGTTCCGGTTAAAAATGGGCAAAACAAGACAACAGTTTAAGGGGTAACTGGGGCTTTATTTTCCTTACTTCCTCACCCAAGGGACCCCTTGTAGCACAATCCAGTCGCCCCACATTGAGTTTCAACCACTCCATTAGCACGCACTCTTTCCAGCATTTCCCAGAGGGAGCTCTTCAGTTAAACCCTCATCGCTCTACCCTGACTGCCCTTTCCCGTGGATCCCCCCCATAACTCGGGGGGCGCTACCTCATACTTCATTTGCGTTAAGGCCTCTCTTCCCCTTTACTAAAATGTGCCCCAGCGAGGCGAAGCTCTCCCAAAACCCTCCTCCCGGCTTACTTGCTGTCAACAAATAACTATTTAAAAGGGTCCTATGTTCTTACCCTTTTAACTTTCCCTTCCATTAAAAATCTGCCTCCTCTAACCCCCGGGATGATGGGGTGATGCCCCCTGCCGACTACCGTGGCAGAATCTCCAGCGGGACTTCTTTTGGGAAAAAACCCTCCCTGTTTTTCCCATGTTAAATATTTATTTAAATTTCCCCCTGCGGGCAACAAACCCCCCCCTTTGCTTCAACAGTATTTTAGTCCCTTTTGGCTGAGGGTTAGACGCTGCTGTTACCAGGCAAAACTCCCAACGGGGGAGAGTAAAACCTTAAATTTGTAACCTTAGCTTAGTGAATCAAACTTTCCTTTTTACTTTTTAAATCCTGGGTTTTCTATTAAATTCACCACTTTCCAGATAGGGATAATTTACAGCTTTTACCCATCCTACAAGTTTTTTCCCATAAACCTTTTAGGACTGTGCATTCCTGACACTAAAATGCTGGTTTGCAGTTCTGACCTTTTCCATACAAATAAAGACCACAAATTAGTCTTAAAGTATCTAAAAATATCATCTGAAAAACTTGGTGCTCAGCAGCCCTCCTAAGCAACAGCAACTTTAACCATGACTAATTACAGCAGATAACTTATTTACGTAACATCTCAGTGATGCGTGTGTCTACACAATATTATCTTTTTATGAGAATAACCAGGAGAGGTACCACATATAGATGTGACCTTGATGACCGGGGGGGTGGTTTTACCCCCATTTTTTGTCCCCCAAAAAAATTCTCTTTTTTAACCTTTGGGAAAGATATCTTTTTATAGAAACCCCTTTTCCCCTGAAATGACTTTCATTGCACCATTCAGGGACAGATTTCAGACTAGTCTGTAGCTGGTACCCTTTTTTTTCCCCTTTAAAAAGACCCTTTTTTCTGCGTGAGTTATGAATGAAAGAGATAAATGATGCCTGTGGGTATAAAGTAACATCATGTTCTAAGAAGGACCATGTAGAATTTTTATTGCCCATGATGTAATTTTTTTATAATTCAAAATCAAAACCCATAGAGGGTGTCACCTTAAGAGAGTGACCTGGGATGACTTAGGGTGACATTTACCACCATTATTGTTCCCTAAAATAGTTTTGTTTTGAACCTAAAAAAAAATATTGTTTTCAAAAACCCTTTTCTTCCTTTTTCTGACATGACCCTTTTAGATTTCAAAAATGCTTTAAACAGTACCCTTTTAGCCTGATACCATGAAGCTTTTGCTGTGAGAGTTATGACTAAAAGAGAAAAATGATGCTTGTGTGTACATTAAAAATTCTTTTTTTTGACAAGGGGCATGTAAAAAAATGTAATTTCTGTGATGACAAAATTTTTTCTAATTTAGGAAACCCAAACTTAAGAAAAATGTCACCTTTTAAGGGGGTGGGCCTGGGAAAGACTTGGGGTGGCATTTGCCCCCATTATTGTCCCCTAAAACAGTTCTCTTTGACCCCCGAACAAAAAAAATTTTTTAAAACCCCCTCTTCCTCCTCTGAAATGATTTTTTTTTTATAAACAAATATTTATTGGGTTTTCTTAAAGAAAAAAAAAGTAAATTTTTACAAGAATATGGGATGAAGAAAAAGCAACCATCCAATCAAGGTGAGGACAATGTCATACCATACACAAAATACAAGATAAACATTATTACCACATTTCCCACAATTTACTCTTGTTATAAAATTTGTGGGGACTTGATCCAAAAAAACAAAACATTATATGACCCCAAAACGTTTTCCCCGTTTGTCACTAAAACACATCTCTGTAAGTCGACATACAAAAGGGTTCATAAACCAGGAAAAGAACAACAAGAAAAACAAAAGAAAAAAAACAGGAACTCTGCAGTGCGTGCGTGTTTTTGCCCCTTTTAGCGGGAATAGGAATGAAATGGGTACATACTTTTCCTTTCCCCACCCCAAAAGGGCCCGGGCCAGAACAAAAACAAATTTTTTAAACCCGCCCAGGGACCCCCCAAAACCCCTCCCGCAAACCATCCCGGTTTTAAATTTTTGGGAAAGGGTTTGGATAAGAAACTTTAAATTTCCCTTTTTGAAAAAAGTGAATCTATAAAAAGCGCCAGGGGGTTGAAAAAACCCGCCGTACGCTCTTTCCCTTTGGAAACCCCTCCGTTTCCCCGTTTTTTCAGCAACCCCCGGGGGGACAACTTCATTTGATCCGTGATATGGAAAATGTGGGTGGAAGGCTTGACCCAAAAGAAAAGCAGACAGCGTTTACCCCACAAAGATTACTATAGGAAAATTGAGGACCGTCTGATCCCCCCGGTCGACCTCTCCCTCCCCTATACCCCCCGGAGCTGTACAATGGAAAAAGCAAGTCGGGGGTTCTTCTTGAACAATATTATAAGTACCTACATAGATGAAAAACTGCCCCAAAAACTCTGTCATACTGCATTCCCCAGGGGCCATCCCAAGGTCAACTTGTCTGCCCACATTTCGGGAAATTTTTGTAGTCTGCTGGTTTTTGGGGTGGCAGGTAGATTAAAACCAAAAATGGGTTATGCACAATTTTAAAAACTGTGATTCCCAGTTTGCCAGAAAATGTGTTTTTTTAACCCGTATTACCCTTGTAGATCTTATCCGGAAAAGGCCCCTTCAGCGACATCCCCAAAACGGGAAAGCTTGATCTGTACGGCTTAGATCCAATCCTCATGACCCCATTTTCCCGACAGACTAAACTTTCTTATTACCCGCTTTAAAGGATCAAAAATTTTGGGGTTTTTCTCTTGGACATCTCTAAACCCTAGACCAAAGTATATAATTGAAAGGCAGGCATCTGCGAAGTGGGAAGAGAAATTTAGCCACCATCTCGAGGGGTCAGCCACCGACATTCACTACATGTAAAATTGTCCCGCTTCCCTAAAACCCTTGATTTCCATTTAGCAAACATGATTAAAATTTTTCCCAGGGGAAATCAGGTGATCCCAAGGGGCTACTTCTAAAAACCATACAAGCCCCCCCGCGCTTCCTGATCTCATTCCAGAGCAAAATTGTGACCCTAAGTATAACTGACGACTTGACCAGGGGCAGGAGGCTTGAGTATTTGGTGTGAAAGAGGGCCATAGGGTTCCACGGGCACATCAACTCCCTCTCTATATCCCAGTTAGAGTACCTACTGAGGTTTTCTGACCAGTCCACTACATGCCGTGCCAGGCTTGCTAAGTTGTATCCCCTGACGTTCTGAAATGTTTTTCATTGCACCATTCAGGGACAGATTTCAGAATTCTCTGTAGCTTGTACCCTTTTGGCCTCATAAAATGACACTTTTTCTGCTTGAGATATGAATGAAAGACATAAATGATGCCTGTGGGTATAAAGTGACATAATTTTTTTAAGGTAACCCTGTAGAATTTTTATTTCTATGATGATAATGTTTTTTATAATTCAAAAAATCGACCCAAAACAAACACCTTAAGATATTGCCCTGGAATGATTGGGTGACATTTACCCCCATTATTGTTCCCTAAAACAGTTTTGTTTTGAACCCAAAAAAAAAAAATTATTGTATCAAAACCTCCTCTTCCTTCTCTGACATGACTTTCAGATTTCAGAACGCTCTGTAGCAGGTACCCTTTTGACCTGATACCATGACACTTTTTCTGTGTGAGCTATGACTAAAAGAGAGAAAATCTTGTGGTACACATAAATATTTTATGGAAAGCCATGTAAAATATGTTTGCTGTGATGACAAGGGTCAAAATTTTAAAAAACCCAAACCCAGAAGAATTCCCCTTTAAAGGGTGCCCTTTGGGATCATGGGGTGGCATTTGCCCCCATTATTGTCCCTTATACAGTACTCTTTTGACCCTAGAAACAATATATTATATAGAAACCCCCTCTTCCTTCTCTGAAACGATTTCAAAATGCTCTGTAGCCTGTACCCTTTTGGTCTCATAAAATGACACCTTTTTCTGCTTGAGATATGAATGCAAGACAAAAATGATGCCTGTGGGTCTAAAGAAACATAATTTTCTAAGGAGGACCATGTAGAATGTTTATTGCTATGATGAGAATGTTGTAATAGTTCAGAAACTCAAACTCCAGGAGAGATATCATCTTAAGAAAGGGACCTGGGATGACTTAGGGTGACATTTGCCCCCATGAAACAGTTTTTTTTTTAACCTAAAAATTATATATTGTATCGAAGCCCCCCTTTTTCTTTTTTACATAACTTTTAGATTTTAAAATCCCTGTCAGGTATTTATTTGGCCTCATACTGTGATGCTTTTGCTCTGTGAGCTGTGACTAAAAGAGAAATGATGCTTGTGGTTTAAAATAATATGGTTTATGAAAAGGGCCGAAATACTTATTGCGTGAAGGGAATTTTTTCATAATTCGAAAATCAAAATCAGGGGAATATCACCTTAAGAGAGTGAGCTGGGATGACTTGGGGTGGCATTTGCTTGGGGTGGCATTTTTTGTTCTTAAAAATTCTTGTAAACTTTGGGAAAAAAATTATACAGAAATCCCTCTTCTTTCCCCTTAAATAAAAATTTTGATGCATCATTTGGGGGGCAGATTTTTAGAAAGCTCGTAGCAGGACCCTTTTTGGGCCCAAAACCCTGACATTTTTTTGTGTGAGCTATGACTAAATTGAGAATTGCTTGTGTTTACCTATGATATCTTTTTTGGGAGGGCCAGAAAAATATTTTGCTATAAGGGAAATTTTTCATTTCCCAAAACAAAACTCCAGGAGAGATTTTTCCCTAAAGAGAGTGACCGGGGATGTTTTGGGGGGGACTTTCCCCCCCTTTTGTCTCTTAAAAAAATCTTTAAATTTTGGGAAATGAATATTATACAGAAATCCCCTTTTTATTTAAATAATTTTAGTTGATCTTTTGGGGGGACAGATTTCCAGAAGTCTGTAGTAGGCCCCTTTAAATGACCCCATAAACCTTTTCTTTTGGGGGTTTTGACTAAACTAGAGAAATTATGCTTGTGTGTACGCTATGATATCATTTTATGAGAAGGACCATGTAGAATACTTATTGCTTTGATGAGAATTTTGTCATAATTCCAAAACTTAAACTCCAGGAGAGATATCACCTCAAGAGAGGGACCTGGGATGACTTGGGGGGACATTTGCTCCCATTATTGTCTCTTAAAACAATCATCTTTTAATTAGGAAGTATTTATCAGAAATTGCCTTTCTTCCCTCTGAAATAACTGAATTCCCCATTCAGGGGGAAGATTTCAAAAGTTGTAGGGGAAATTTTTTCCCCTTATACGAAACCCTTTTGTGGTCCCTGGAAGGAAGGGGAAAAAATAAACCCGATAAAAAGTCCCATGAGAACGGGTTATTTCTACATTTGCAGTCTTTGTGCCTTAGCGTTATACTCTAGGGAAGTGTTTTAGGAGTTTTGTACTTTATCACATTACAGCAAATCTAAAGCTACAGTACATCCAGGTCACCTGCTAACAATGCCAGAAAATCCCTGCATCCAGAAAGAGCTGGATGATTGACACTGTAATATTGGATATGCACTAGTTTAGTGGAGTATGTTCCAAAAAAAAAGGCATTGTTGAACTAGGAAAAGGGTTACTCTGCCCCAACTGTTATAAGATTGTTGGTATTTACTGTTCACCCCCTAGTTAAAATGGAATGACGCAATCCCCAAACAAGCCAGGACAGGAGTGGCACTGCTTATGAAATATGGAAGACTCTGATTCTAATTTCAATAGCCCCTTTGCAACTTGAAGAAATGGACTTTCACAAATATGAATTAGAAAAGGCAGAGAATTATGTGCACTTGTTTGCGGGTTTTGGGCTGGCCATTTGGGTTAATAGTCCCCGGTCAATTTTGGCATCCAAAAATTAAAAAGAAAAACAATGATTTTTTTTACTGTATTTTATTTACCGTCATTGGGTTAAAAATGTGTAGTTTTTATAAAATAACTAAAACCCCCATGTTTTAATGCAGGCAGAGTGTAACTTGAAAAATATTGGGGCCAATGTAAAGTCTTTATCACGCACTCCACGTACTTTACCCCTTTTTCCCTGAGGGGAAAAAGGTTTTTGGGTAAAAGGGGGGTCCAGTTATTCAAACTATCACTATGTTTTTGGAGTGTGGAGAAAATAAAGTACCAGGAGGAAACTCACATGAACATGGGGAGAACATACAAACTCCTTACAGATCCTATCCTTGGTGAAAGTTGAACCAAGGACCCCAGTGCTGCAGGGCAACAGGGTTAACCACTGGCTATGTGCGATTGACAACACTGAACCCCCCATGCTGCACTGTGAACACGGGCCACCCGCTGCATGTGAACACGGGGCCAGGCTGACTGTGAAAACCCTAAACCCCCGATGCATTGTGCTAACCCTGAGCTACCGTACTGCACTGTCTAAAAATGAACCACCGCATGCATTGTGCTAACCATGAGCTACCCTATGCACTGTGCTAAATTTTAACCACCCTACTGCATTTTGTAACCACCGAACACCGTATGCATTGTGTAACCACTGAGCCCCGGGCTGAATGTGCTAACCATGAGCCCCCGTGCTGCACTGTGTAACCCCTGAGAAAGGTTCTGCACTGTGCTAACCATTGAGCACGTGCTGCACTGTGCTAACCACTGAGCACCGTGCTGCGCTGTGCTAACCACTGAGCCACTGTGCTGCGCTGTGCTAACCACTGAGCCACCATGCTGCACTGTGCTAATCACTGAGCCACCATGCTACACTATGCTAGCCCCTGAGCCACCATGCTGCATTGTGCTAACCACTGAGCCACAGTGCTGCACTGTGATAACCATGGAGCCACTGTGCTGCATTGTGCTAACCACTTAGCCACCGTGCTGCAGTTTGCTAACCACTGAGCCACCGTTCTGCATTTTACTAACCACTGAGCCACCGTGCTGCACTACGCTAACCATTGAGCCACCGTGCTGTACTGTGCCAACCACTGAGCAACCGTGCTGTACTGTGTTAACCACTGAGCCACTGTGCTGCACTGTGCTAACCAATGAGCCACCATGCTGCACTGTACTAACCAGTGAGCCACCATGCTGCACTGTGTTAACTACTGAGCCACCATGCTGCACTGTGCTAACCACTGAGCCACCATGCTGCACTGTGCTAACCAGTGAGCCACCATGCTGTACTGTGCTAACCACTGAGCCACCATGCTGTACTGTGCTAACCACTGAGCAACGGTGTTTCACTGTGCTAACTAATAAGCCACGGTGTTACACTGTGCTAAGCTCTGAGCCACCGTGCTGTACTGTGCTAACCAATAAGCCATGGTGTTACACTGTGCTAACCACTGAGCCACCATGTTGTACTGTGCTAACCACTGAGCAACGGTTCTGCACTGTGCTAACCACGGAGCCACCGTGCTGCACTGTGCTATACTCTGAGCCACCGTGCTGCACTGTGCTATACTCTGAGCCACTGTGCTGCACTGTGCTAAAGACGAACCACCGTGCTACACTGTGCTAGCCCCTGAGCCACCGTGCTGCACTGTGCTAACCACTGAGCCACCATGCTGCACTGTGCCGACCACTGAGCCACCATGCTGCACTGTGCTAACCACTGAGCAACCAAGTTGTACTGTGCTAACCACTGAGCAACGGTGCTGCACTGTGCTAACCAATAAGCCACAGTGTTACACTGTGCTAAGCTCTGAGCCACCGTGCTGTACTGTGCTAACCACTAAGCCACTGCGCAGTCTATGAATGTGAATAAATCTCACAGTGGCTTTTAATAAGGTGCTATGGTAGGCACTGAGAGCTTTGTGACTAGTAGCTTTTTTATGGCTGCCCCCAGTGGAGTGTTGTTCTTGGTACTGAAGCCTTGTAGTTGCCACTGGGGGCACTGTTACTGGTACAGAAGCCCTATGGTTCCCACTTGGGGTACTGTTGTGAAAACTTGTGCACTGTAGTTGCCACTGGGGGCACTGTTGTGGAAACTGGAGGACTGTTGTTGCCACTGGGGGCACTGTTACTGGTACAGAAGCCCTGTGGTTCCCACTTGGGGTACTGTTGTGAAAACTTGTGCACTGTAGTTGCCACTAGGGGCACTGTTGCTGGTGCTGAAGTCTTGTAGTTGCCAATGGGGGCACTGTTGTGGAAACTGGAGCCCTGTGGCTGCAACTGGAGGCACTGTTTCTCACACTGGGGCATGATGGTTGGTTGTAAGCACTGTGCTACATCTACAAATAGTCTTCGTTTGACCTTGATGCAGGGAGTTCATCTCTCACACCAGTCTAAGCAAATATGATCACATTGCACATGATGAATTGTTTTGCAGTATTCACGCCTCTGATCATACATCCATTTCTATCAAGCCATTGCCCTTTGACCCCAATTGCGGCTTCAGATTCCACATGCAATTGCTTCAAGTCAATAGCTTAATCCCATTATATTGTTCCATCTTCTCCTCTCTCATCTCCTCCTCCAGTTGAAACTAAAACAGCCCCTAGCATCGGCCCTTTTCCTACAAGATACATTAATATTCTATTAAACTTTCAATTTACTGACTCTGCAGAAGGATTTCTTATAATATTGGCTTTATTGGCTCCCTCTCAAGCCTCTATGATATGATGTTTTTGCACCAAACAATGCAGAGGAAGAAAAGCTGAGGGTAACAAAACCCTGGGACAAGGCTAATTTTTTTGGGACTGGGACCTTTAAAGTATATATATTTAATTTAAAATTTTTTATTATATTAATTTTTATTTAAAAAATTATATATATATTTTATATTTTTTTTGTTAGTAGGGCTGCGGTTTGCGTTTGATTTTGGGGGCAGGCTTTACTGGGGAAATTCAAAGAAACAGGGTGGGTGGGGTTGGGTCCCAAAGGGATCCGGCCTGGGGGTTTTAGGTAATTAAAGGGAGGGGAAATTTGGAGGATGGGTGTGGGTGGTTTTTCAGTCAAAAGTTGCCGGCCCGGGGGAAAAACGAGGAGTTCGAGCTGCGCCCTTCCCTCCAAAAAGGGTACCCCATACCCCATCTAGGTGGGGAAAAACACCAAGAACGCTGACTTACAGAGACTGTGAGTTATCTCCCCGGACCCGTTTTATTTGTTTTTTTGTTGGGCTGAAGTTAAGCCCTAAAGCTTTTTTTTTCATTTGGGTGTACAATCGGGGGCTGAATAAAGGGGCCCAAAGACTTAAAAACGTTTCACTGTGAACAGTTTTGTTTTTGCCCACCGGTGAGCCCAATCCCCAAAAAGTGGGGTTTGGGGACGGGGCGCAAGATCCGCTGTGGTTGTCCCTTTGGGGCAAAGCTACAAATGGAAATGGAAAGGGGCCGATTAAGCACCTGGTTAAAAAGGGAAAAAAATTGGAAAAAAAGGCAGCAGCAAGCCACAGCGCCGCACAGAAAACCATGGGGAGCCATGCGGGGCCCGGGGAAAATCCAGCCCGCCGCACTTTATGAGGGACATCGGGGGCCCGGAGGACCGTCAGGGAAACCCCCCAGAAGATGACTCCGGAAGATGAAATCGAGGCTTCCTCACCGTGTCGAACGAAAATCGCCGGAAACCGGGGGGCACTAAACCCCCGGAGCAATGGGCTGAGGTGCTGGCCCCCCTTTTTAAATGGGGACCCCAAAAGGGCTAATAAGACCCCGCCTTTTCAGGAAGCTAAGGGAAAATTCCCCCTTAAAAGCCCAGATCCTGGCGCGTCCCTTTGGGGTTTTCGTTACGGGCCGGGCTCAGAGGGTACACCCAGTGGGCATACGTAAAGGCCCCCAAACCCCAGGTCGAAAACTATTTGCCTTTTTACAAACTGGTCCCAAAAAAGGGTGCAGCCTAAAATATCTTTCCCCCGCGCAAATGGGGGGAGCGGGTGGTTTTGGACCGCCCTTTTTTCAATC
>JAODAL010023114.1:0-63345 GCA_025379985.1 Phyllomedusa bahiana
TTCCACCCCAATACTTGCCAAACCTCTTGTTTCTTCTGGGAGACGTCTGCAAATTAGGATGTAAAAAGAGTTGAGTTTGTGCAAGCCTAAAGCCAATATAGATATTCCTGGGCATTTAGGTGCCTTTCTGGTTGGGTTGAGGCTGTTGAGGCTTAGATATTCCAGGATTGGGAGAGAAAAGATTGGCAAGAATGCCTAAGGCTACCCTATTGTTTAAGGTCTTCTTTTGCTTCTGATATTCCTGTTGTAAGTGGAATATTTTACAATATTGTGAAGATGATTTATTAATTTTATTTAAATAGTCCAGTGGTTTCAAAGCATTAGAAGATTAATCTACTGTATAACCTGACAGTATGAACACTGTCAAATCATGTCCTCATTTTTTACCAGCTCATCAGCTGTTTTGAAAAAACTGTTTATTAGAATATTTTTCTAACTGTATACAGTTTTTCAATTAGATATGTATCCAGGTAAATCGATCCCCCTCTTAAGTAGGTATGTAGATAAGTAGCCATCCTTAGTTAGGTAAATATATAAGTGCTCTCCATGGCTAGGTAGGTAAATAAGTCCCCTCCATAGTTAGGTAGGTATACAAGTGCTCTCCATAGCTAGGTAGGTATATAAGTGGCCCTCTATAGTTAGGTAGGTATATAAGTGGCCCTCCAGAGTTAGGCAGGTACATAGGTTCCCTCCATAGTTAGTCAGGTACATAGGTCCCCTCTATAATTAGGCAGGTACATCTGTCCCCTCTTATAGGTAGGCAAATAAAGGCAGCCTTTGCCCCGGATAAAATGGCCTAGCGTGTCCCCTGATTATAGGACATAAGAATATTAATATATCAGCGATCAAGTGATTGCATTGTGAAAACCACTACTGGAACTAAAAACAGACATGAAAAGCAAGTAAAAAAAATGTTAAAACATGTTGAAAAACAATTGAAAAAAAAACAAACTTTTTGCTATAATATAGTGTTCTGTTATCTAAAACAATATAAAGCACTACATCTGGTACTACTATATCTGTAAAGACCAGTGTTATTTTTATTGCACAGTAAGTGCCATAGAAAATAAAATGCAGTGATCAATAAAGTTGTTCAGACCCTAATATGATAACAAAAACTATAGCGTGCTCTTAAAAAAAAAAATCTTATGGGGGAATAGACATGGGACAGAATTTCTTAGGAAATTTGCACATGAAAAAACCAAGGATTCCAGCATTCACTCAGGTAAATCAATGAAAAAACTGAAAGCTTTCTTTAAAAAATATGGATTAAAAGAAATCAAACAGATCCATCATGTTTGACATCCTGACATGTTTCGGAAAACCTTAATCATGCCATACTCTTGCTGGAATTCAATGGATTTTAGTGCAGATTTTATCTCTTTCGATTCAGTGGGGAAAAATCAGCATCACAGACTTGGCCCTTCTCTGGATCTCCTCGTCCCTCACTGATTGGACATTCAGCATCTCTCACTCTCGCACAACCTCCTCCTGTCGCCCGCTATCTGTTGGTGTTCCCTAGGGCTCCGTCCTGGGCCCACTATTCTTCTCTACACTACATTCTACACTCTTAGCCTAGGTCAGCTGATAGCACAGCACGGCTTTCAGAGACACCTGTATGCGGACGACATCCAACTTTACATCTCCAGCCCAGATATCAACTCCCTGCTCTCCCGGACCCAGTGTCTATTGTCCATATCCCTTTTCTTTCCTCCCGTCTCCTAATACTAAGCGTGAAGAAAACTGAATCATCATCATCTTTCCATCATCCCACTCTATTTCCCCACCTGATCTCTCTATCACAGCCAATGGCTGTACACTTTCACCAGCCTTGCAAGTCTGCTGCCTTGCGATAATTTTTTACTTATTTCTGTCTTTCAGACCACACATCCTGCCGTCTCCACATGAAAAATATCTCTCAAATCCATTCATTCCTTAACTGCGACACTACAAAAATGCTAGTCCATGACCTTGTAATCTCCTAGACTACTGCAACATCCTTCACTGTGGCCTCCCATCTAACACTCTTGCTCCCCTCCAAACCATCCTCAACTCTGCTGCCCATCTGATCACGTCTCTCCTCTGCCAATCTCTACACTGGCTACCCATTGCCCAGTGAATCCAATTCAAGTTACTAACCATGACCTACAAGGCTCTCCATAATCTCTCCACTCCATAGATCTCTGCCTTAATCTCTAGATACCTCCTCTCTCCACTCAAGTTCAACCTCTGCTCCTCACAGAACCTTCTACTCTGCTCTCCCCATGTCAGCTCTTCACACAACCATCTCCAAAACTTCTCCCGTGTTTCCCCCATACTCTGGATCTTACTGCCCCAACACATCAGATTCTCCTTCACTTTCAATAGTCTCAAAAGGAACCTGAAAACCCAGGATAGCCTTTATCCCACAATAACCCTGCTGCCACTACACCCCCACAAACATGTCTGCCCCTCACCTTCTGTCTCTTTCCTCCTGCCTTCTACATTGTAAGCCTTCATGGGCAGGGTCCTCTCTCCCTCTCTACCAGTTAGTCATTTACTGTCACCATTTTACTTGTTTGGCATATGTTATGTATGTAACGCCCCTCGAAAGCACAGCACTCTGGAATCAATGGTGCTCTAAAATTAATAAGTAATAATAAGATGCCATATTGGTATACACGTGTCTTGCTGTAGTACTTGCATACTTGTCTAAAATATAGGCCCTGCATCCTACACAATGAAATATCTTAAATAGTTTTCTATCACACCATACCCCACTGTCACATTCAACTGCATGACACAAATTTGTGGGTCACTGATCCATCATCTGATCATTTCCCACTAATTTTATTACTACATCATCTTCATGTAATCTAACTATTTGGGTGGTGAGTCATTTCCGTTTATACTGTGTTAATAGATAATTATTGCTATATTTCTTGGTATATACTGACCCTTTAAACCTCGTAATGCATGCTGAGCTGTTTTTAACATAATTGCTGTATATTTCCTTTCATATTACATTGTACAAGGCCTTTTAACAATTTTTATTAAAAGTTATACTTTTGTGTCCTAGATCTGTGTCTATTTCTCTGTACTCAATAATTGTCATTTCTAAGGATGGTACAATCCCAATTCCAAAAAAGTTTGGACACTGTACAAAATGTCAAGAAAACAAGAATGCAAGGATTTGGAAAGCTTTTATAGCCATATTTTATTCACAATAGAACATAGAACACAGATAAGAAGTTGGAAAGTTAGACTTTTTTCCAGTTTATTTGAAAAAAAAACAAACACATTTAGTAATGAACTTTAAAATAATCTTTATAGTGAATGCTTGCACATATTTTAGTGCTCGTAGAGCGCTGCTATGTCTTTTGTGTTTCTTTACTTCATGTTGCTCAGTAGAGAATTTTTGTGGGTCTAAAACTTGTAAATGGAATGCTACATTTTCTAATATGCAAAAATAATTTGCAATTGTACTATTGATACAATATATGTGCTGAAGAGCTGCATAGAATCCCACATAAAATCTTAATAACTATGTGTCATTACTAAAGTCACATAAATCACAATTATCATTAAAGGGGTTGTCCCACTACAAGGATTTTTTTTATGTTAAAGATCTTGCAAAAATAAGTCTCTTTGCAATATATGTCCATTAACAGTGTCCTACCTATTCTGAGATATCCCCTCTTATATGGGCTGCATCAGCTCCTTAGGTTGCTTTAGCTACAGACCTGTTTGATCTCTCCTGATAGGCTGCCAGAGCTGGTCGCTATAGCTACAGACCTGGCTTCTACTGCAGCCTAGTAGAAGCCAGTAAACACACCCCTGAATTCAAAGTGAAACCAAGAAAACAGGACTGAGGTAAGATGAATCAATGTAGTTGGACAACCCCTTTAAGATTCAATAGTCCTATTAAAGTTATATGAGTGGAACAAGACTCTAAATAGATAAAGATCATTGTCTTTCATATATATTGTTCATTAAAGACGTAAAGGGGTTTTCTTGCTGCAAAGATCATATCTCTAATGATGGGGACAGTAAAAATAAGCACTTTTGCAATTGGTTTGCATTACCTAAATCATTTAATATAGCAGATATAACGCTGTGTGTTCGGTTACTGTGAACAAGGGCTCATAACGCGGAGCCCGAAACGCGTTGGTTTCATTGCTGTTTGTACCATGCAGCACTGGATTAAGAAATAAACCAAAATTTTGTGCACGCTACCGCTGGTTCCTGCTCATCTGTGCTTTATTTGTGCCACTGGAGTCTCACTGCCCGGAGACTTGGATCGCGTGCGGCATGAAGTGCACATCACTAACTAGAAAAGCTGGTGCAGATTAACCCTCCCATAGACATTAACACTGCCTCTGAAGCATGCTTGTGGTGAGCTATACTCTTTCTTTTTTCCATATACATTGCACAATATTTCATTCAGCCTGTTAGGACATGCCCCCTGGATGGGACACCCCCCCCCCCTGTGCTTTGTTGGTCTGCATGCACTTGGTGCTTACTCCACTCTGAGCTGTGGAAAATGAAAGTGAAACATCTTTCTGTGCTGGGTGCTAGCTATGTAATAAAAGCTGCCTGAGCATCTCTATGCTCATCTCCAAGCTCTCTGTGAAGGATCTGGTCAATTATGAGTCCTAGCTGCAGATCACTCTCATCCTCATATAACAAAGCCTTATACACTGCTCCTCCCATATAACACATATAATACACAGTGCATTTCTCACAATTGTTTCGTCATTTCAAGCTTTATGTATCACTATTTACAGCAATGCAGGTGTCCTGGATACAATGAGCTTGTGCAGCCTGGGAGTTAGCGGACAGCTCTGCAGGCATGAGAACTGATCACTACAGGAGGTCTGCAGAGCTGTGACATCCTCTCCCTTCCACTGGTCACACAGAATGATGTCACTAGTCTTCAGTGAGGGAAGATATGCCTACTGAGAGGAGAGACCCGCCTCCTAGGAGGAGAGACATGCCCCCTGATTTGATGCTGTAACAGACAGAAACAGCTCAAGTCTGCTTGTGATGGGAAAACCCCTTTAAAGAGTACTGTTATCTTGTACATTTATGCCATACATGTCTGATAAAGTCACACCATTTTGTTTGTGCTGTGGCCGTAGTGATTGGAGAGGTGGCAGGCATATGCTGCTCTCTCTGTTCAATTTAAGGAAGGCTTTGAGTATAAGTAAGCAAGTGTGTTGAATTTCCATAGATGTGTATAAACAAAGCTGTGCATGTGCACACACCATTTGATTTATTTCTGTATTTTATTTATATTGCGCTGTTTTATTTCATAGCATTGTACAGAGCTTGTCATTATTCACATTGGTCCCTGTGCCCATTGGGACTAAATCTAAATTCCAGGTTAACCTATTTGTATGGTTTTGGAGCATGAAGGCAATCAGAGTACACAAACCTGTCTTGTTCTAAGGGACTAGAACGGCTGGTATGCGGATCCTCTTGGCCACCGCGAGCGTAGACGGTAAAGCTTGCAACAGCAGCTGAAGTGCGCTACAAGACAGCAGGTGCTGGCACAGGTGACAGGACACAGCAGGTATAGCCGTAGATAGGTAACGCAGTCCCAGACAGGTAACAGACTCGGTACAGCGGCAGATATACAACAGAAATAACAGACTGGTGCAGCAGCAGGAAACAGCAGGTATAACGCTTAAGATGCGCAGGGTTAACGCAGGGTCAACACAGGCATGCACAGGTTTAGCAGCAGGTAAACAGCACCCAGGGGATCAAGCTCTATGTAGGAAGACAATAACAAACTGATGCTGAAGCAAGGGCAGGAAGTTCCTTAAATAGGCAGAGGTCACAGGTAAATTAGCAGGTAATTGGGTACTGTCTCTTTAAATACTCGAACAGTGCCACACGTGCCCTAGTGGGCACTCGTGTGCACACAGGATGCCAGGGAACTGGAGGGAACAGCGGAGAAATGTAACTGCTGGTGGAAGCTGGCACGGCACCGCTATACTGACAGGAGTATAGTGCACTGAGGATGTTGCCGCAGCGGCCGGGACATGGCCATGCCCGTGGCTCAGAACGGGAGCCGTGCCATGGACCGTGACAATACCATCTCCTTACAGATGTTGTATTTTATGGGCGTTTCTCACCATGCTATTTCACAGAGCCACAGATAGCTTCAGACTTACACTTCCTAGTTAGGCTATGGACGGGTCTATAGCAGTGATTGGCACAACAGCTTTGTTATTCAAAGCTGATCCTGTTAGGCTATGTTCACACGGCTTAACTGCGGGACGTAATTACGTCCCGCAATTACGCCGTGTGGCCGGGGGCGGGGTGGGAGTGGGGGAGGGAGCGGGGGGCCGGCACCTCGCCGGCCCATAGACATTCATTACCAGCTGCGCGTATACGCCGCTGGTAATTCACATGTCACTTATCTCCCCCTGCGGCGGATTCGCCGAGCAGAGAGAGGAGACGTAATCCATAGTTCTCTATGAGAACTGTGGATTACCGTAATGACTGGGACGTTTTCAGCCCGTAATTTGCGCACTTCGCGCGTAATTACGGACCGAAATACAGCCCATTTTAAGCCGTGTGAACATGGCCTTACAGTGATATAAGTGCAGGAGGTTTATAATCTGTATTGCACAAAGTTACGGAGCTCTAAGGGTTAAAACTTGCCATTGACTTAGATAAACAAGCTCCTGTGCTGTAGATGAGACTCAGCAGGGAGTGACTCACCATGGTTGGAGAAGGCAGGTGGAGCAATCAGATAAGAGAAAGAGCAGGGAGAGGTGTTTGGTGACCTAGAGAAACTTGTGTACAGTAACAGTAGGAAAAATCATCTTTATCTCGTAAACACAGCAAAATCAGAACAGCAGTTATGTAATAGTCTTTATTTACCTTTCCCTACATGTTAAAAGCTAATCATTGTAGTGAGAAAACCCCTTTAAACCCAGGATCCTAGTGCTGCAAGGCAACAGTGCTAACCACTGAGCCACCATACTGCCCTTTCCATTTACTATGGTCATGGGCATGGCATGAACAAGAACAGATTTGGAAACCCACATTCTGGAGATAGCTGTAAGTCCCTGAGGTGGGACTCACATCTATTTGGTATTTATGGCATGTGTCCAGAAGGACTATCCCATTAAATAACCCTGTGTTGAAACCAGAATGAATGAGTGTCTTGTAATTTGGGAAAATCAACAGTAACTTTAGTTCTACTTTTCTACATGACCCACAGGTAGCGGAAAACTTTTCCTATTGCCTCCTCTACGACGCTTGTACCTTCCCTGTCTAGGAGACTTTTTTTTAACAACAATAAGAATAATCTTTTATGCTTTTTTTCCTGTTTTGTTGTTTTCACAATGGCCAGTGGAGCACCCACATAAGAAATAGTCTCACAGAAAAATAAGATACTTGTCTGGGATCCAAACAATACAGCTCACAGAAGAATCTAGAACCCCCCCCCCCAAAAAAAAAAAAAAAATGAATACAACTACAAAATTTTATTAGTAGACATTAAAAACTCCCTAATACAAAAAAATTGTACAATAAACCTTCCCTATACGGTCAAATACCAAAGTATGGAAAACACCTAGAGACAGTAACCTAGATAAAGAAGCACAAGATAAATATACAGCATCAAAAGCACATGTATCAAACGTATGGCCAGCATATGGCCTAATAAATGTAGTAGTAGTAGTAGCTACTAGATGAGTAGTAGCCTCTCATCTAGTAGTAGTCTCTTTGTATCATCCCTATCGGCTACCAGTAATCATCACCACCTTATTTTGGTGGTTATGTAAGTTATTTTTGGTCCCCTGATGAACCATTTTTCATTTTTGTACTGGGGAAACGCGTCGGACATTTTTTGTGGACATTGAGAATTTTTCTGCCCAATAAGCAGTGTATTTTATCTATTTCACTGCTTGTTTTTCATTTCTATTTAGATTGAGGGACAGCCTTCGGATAGGTGGGGTCACCCCTTTCGGGGCGGGTGCCCCCCCTTTTGGATAGGTTCAGCATAGTGACGCTATTTAGGTATTTTCACAGTGTTGTGGAATTATTTTTTTTTCTTGCAACAGCTGTTATATATATCAGCATACTCTGCAGAACCGTGAGTTACAGACATTTATTAGGCCATAGACTGGCCATACGTTTGATACATGTGCTTTTGTATATTTATCTTGTGCTTCTTTATCTAGGTTACTGTCTCTAGGTGTTTTTTATACTTTGGTATTTGACCGTATAGGGAAGGTTTATTGCACAATTTTTTGTATCAGGGAGTTTTTAATGTATATTAATAAAATTTTGTAGTTTTATTCATTTTTTTGGGGGGGTTCTAGATTCACCCACATAAGAAGATGACACTTTCAGTTTTTTGCAGTTAATTTTTCAGACTTGCTATGAGTCTGGAATAGAATCAGCAGAGTCATCTTATTACCAGAAGATTTGAGGAGGGGGGTTATGGCAGATTGAGAGATAGCAAGGATTTTACCTTCTTGCTCTAGTCAGGCAGAATAGTCTAGTCTGCTTTGCTATTTTAACCAGTGGAAAAAAACAGGACATCAGATTATTCCTGGTTATAAACCTGATAATACATCAGTGGTAGCTGCTGCAAAGTGGATTAAATCAGATTCATATCTGCAAATGAATGATCATAGATATAAGGGGAATTTTGTAAACTACAAAAGCTAACCAGCCAAATGATCATGTCTGATCAGTACTCTTGTAAGAAAGATGCCATCCCTTTCTTCGAAAACAAATCTTTAACAAGCAAATGAAAGTCCCTTGCTGTCTGTGTTTTACTTATTATACAAAAATATACAGTAATACATGGCTGACTCACATTATTATGACCAATATCCAGAGTAACCACCGTGTACAGCATGGACTGTAGCTAGACCAGCTGGGAGTGACTGAATAAGGTCCTGGCAGGTTGTCATAGGTATCTGGAGTCACCCTGACTACATACCACAGCTGCTGGAGGGTTAAGTGGGCAGGATCCATAGAGCCAATACGACCTTTGATGCTCAATTGGGTTCGAGTCTGGGGAATTAGGAAGTAAGGAGAGCACTTGAAAGTCATGCTCTTCTAACCAATGTTGGAGATTTCTAGCCATGTGACATGGTGCATTGTCTTGCTGGAAGATTTGATCTTCCCCAGGGAAGACAATCAGCATATATGGGTGTATGTGATCTGAAATTATTGAGTAATACCCAAATTGGTTGAGAGTATCTTTCACATGGATGAATAAACCCAGAGAAAGCCACAAAACATTCTCCAGTATTCACCATTATACTGTCATCACCAGCTTGTGTTCTTCCAACAATGGTTGCAGGGTGTTTCCCCAATGTCCATCCATTGGATGAAGCACAAAACGTGAGAAGGCAACTGTTTTCCAATGAATTGATGTCCAATTCCAAGACGGCTGTGAAAATGGAAGCTTTTTCTGCCAATGCAACTTAGTTAGCAGAGGTGTAGTGACCATGCATCTGCTTCAGAGCCCCATATGCAGTAGGGTTCACTAGATTGTTGTTTTAGACACGTCTGGTAGCCCTCTGCTTCATTGTAGTGGTGAGCTAGTCCACTGTAGTCAGTCAGCCCTTGCACACGGATGTTCACTGCTCACATCAATGGCACATAGTGTTCTGCAGTTTTCATGTCGCTTATTCGCAGTGGTGCCATTTGTCTACTCACAATACACTTTCACCACAGCAGCATGAGAGCAGTTCCTAAACTGCCTAGTCTGAGAAGTTTTTGTGTCCCCTATGTGGTACTGTAATTGTTAATTTGGGTGTTCCTGTGCGAGGTCATCCTTGTTGGGGCGGGTGCTCCGCTGTTTGCTATTTTCATTTCTATCTTGCTCTACCCTTTGTGGGGTGATTGTATTTTGACATTTTTATATGATACTATTAAAAGTTATATTTTAGGTATTATACCCATAGGCATTTTTTTGGCTTAGTAGTTTTCTCATAGTCTCAGAAATTCCTTGACCTGAAAGCCAATAATCATCCCTTTCTGCAACTCTGATAAAATGCCCCTTTTACCCATGACAGCAATGAGGGATGTGTGTTGACAGCCTATCACACACACCTTATGTACCCACCAAGCCATCTCACATGACTTTCACATGCTGCCAAACTCAAAAGTAGGAAGTGGTCATAATAATGTGACTCAACTGTGTAAAAGTAAAATGGAATAAAAAATGGAGAAAAGTGGAAACATACTTTATGTCAATGTTAATGTATGATTGATATGTAAATGTCCTGCTTAGTTACATCTGTCCAGGTGGATACTAAGTAAATTGAGGAAATAAAAACAGTGAGAAAGATTAAAATGGATACAGAATATGTTTACATTGGCCCAAAGATTTCATAACAGGAAACCAGGGCTTTTCCTATGGGCGACTTGCTGCATTAGTCCTGCTTAACATGTGCAGAACGTCAGCTACTTAGTGACAAGAGCTGTTTGTAGAAAGAGACACATGGACTGAGTTGGCGGCTTAAACCTTGTGTTCTGCAATATTGATGAATTACTCTTCTATCTGGTATAGGACCTGTAGAAGTTATAGGCAGCTGTTCCAGGCGGTGACTTATTTCAGCAGACGCTGATTCCTTCCCCCTCGACAGCAGTATTCACGAGAAAACACAAAATTCTATGACTTGTATAACAAACTCAGCAAAAATGGGAGCCGTGATTTTTGAAGCGCGACATTTGCAGGATCCCTGCCAACTCTGTTAGGCCTGAACTAACTACTGTACCTCTCATTATATAAAGTCAGTAGTTTTTAAAAGTATGAAAAAAAAATAATCAAGACTAATGATATTTTGGATATGGACAGGACCTGCACATTTGTTTTCATTCTCATATTTAATCATTTATTTGGACACAACTGGGCTGATTTATCAATACCAATATCAATGTGGACATACACTAGACAGTCTAATAAAGGGTCACATTTATCATAGTTTTGATAAATCTGGGGCATGTCTAGTCTAAGTTTACACTTTTTATTAGTAGACTTAGTTTATGCCACTAATTGTAGCAACATTTTGGTGCATTTTTTAGTGCAAAGCATCACACACAAAATCGTCCCCCTTTGCCACAAGCCACACCGCTTTTGTCAAACACAGTTCAAAAATGTCTAAAAACGGATGATACAACAATGTGACAAAAAGCATGTATAGCAGTGTTTTGTCGCAATTTGAGCAAAAATTCCATCACACTTGCCATAGAAAATATGCCCCATTTTTTTCTGATAGGTCACATTTGTTATTTTGTTTAGATTTAGTTTGTTTAAATGCTTGGCCCACCATACATTCACAGGTGCTTACACTTTTTAAAAAGAATTAGCCAATTTTTGGAAAAATCAATTTAAAAATTTTAACATATTTTTGGGGTTTAATTGGGCCCCTTTCCAAAATGGAAGACATTGTGAGAAAAAAAAGGATTTAGGATGCGGGTACTGTTTTTGCACCCGTTAAAAAAAACCACATGCATTTCATTCTTTCTTTTTATAAGATCAGGTGACCCCTAAAGGGGTTTAAAGTGGTTTTCACAAAGTCAATTAAACTTTCCCCTTTGGGACGCTTTTTGGGAGTTTTTATCCCCAAAAAATACCCCTCCTGACTTTCCCTTTATAAAAAAGGGATTTTTTGGAGGGTTTTTTGCTGGGGGCCCAATGGCTACCTAACGTGTTTGTGCAGCTTATATGTTGCTGTTTCAAAATACCACCCATCATTTACTTTCCTTGTGATTAACACATCAGTACTTATAGGAAATATGTGTTATTACTTTAGTGTAAATCTAATTGCCTCCAAATGTTTTTTTTAAATTTCCCAAATTTTTCATATTTATTTTTCCCTTGTTCAATATTTGAGTGTTGTAGGGACGCTGGTGTAAGTAGTTGATGAGGGACAGCACAGCTGTCTTGACTTGAATCCAGAAACAAGATAACAAGAAACACTTGACCTTAAAAACTAACTTTCCCTATCTACGTCCCTAACCCGTTCCCCAAAACTGGGGGCCAAAAATAAACCCGGGCCCATGTGTAGTGGGGGCCATATCACTGCCTATATCTCCTGGGGGCCCTGTTACGGCCCTATTTTAAAGGGGGGGCCCCAATTACCTGCCCTTTAAAAAATGGGGGCCCTATTAACCCGCCTATATCTACTGGGGGTTTCCTATTACCTGGCTAAAATTTTTTGTGGGCCTATTTCCCGGCTAATTATTGGGGGGCCCCCTTTATGGCCTATATCTTTCTGGGGGGGCCCCTTTTAAAGCCCTTAAACTCTGGGGGGCCCCCATTTCCGCCCATATCTACTGAGGGGCCCCTATCACCTGCCCATATTACTGGGGGTATATCATTTTACCTTTAAAATACTGGGGGGGCCCCAAAAATTGCCTATAAATTTCTGGGGGCCCCATTTCCGGCCCAAATTCAGTACAGACCAAAAAAAGTTTGGGGAAAACCTTCTCATTCCCAAAAGTTTTCTGTTTTTTTCATGACTAAAAAAAATTGTTGATTCACCCCTGAAGGCATCAAACTATGAATTAACACATGTGGAATTATATACTTTAAAAAAAATTTTGAAAAAAAACGGGAAAAAATGTTTATATTTTGGTCCTTCAAGTAGCCACCTTTTGCTTTGATTTCTGCTTTCAATCTTGATGGGGGCCCATCCCCTTTATATTTATGAGGGCCTATACCCCCTAATTGCGGGGGGGCCCTATATTTTATTATTATACATTTTGTGCCTTTTTGTTTTCTATAAAAAAATGGGGCCCTATAACCTATCTACAAACTGGAGGGCCCTATTACCTATCTACAGACTGGGGGACCCTACTAATATACCGACTGAGGGACTCTATTACTTATCTACAGACTGGGGGACTCTATTACCTATCTTCAGACTGGTGGACCTTATTATCTATATACCAAATGGGGTACCATATTACCTATGTATTTATATACTGGGGGACCCTATTACCTATCTATCTACCTACTGGGGTCATATAAACTATATAACTCCCCTTTGGGGACATTAACCTATAGCCCTGAAGATGGTGACATATATTTTGTGAGCAGTGAAGTAGAGGATGTCCGCTCTCAGACCTCCTGCAATGGTCATTCTCATGCTGTCATTCTCATGCCTCAAAGCTTCACCTCCCCCCCACAAAAAACCTTATATCGAACACCTGATCGGTGTAAAAAGTTATACACACGCCTGAAAAAGATTAAACAAAAAGTAAGAATGCCACTCTTCCCCCTTGTTTTAGAGGTGGGAGAGGGGGGACAGACTGTAAAGGCGTGTTTTTGGGTGAGGGAGTGAAACTAGCGCTTTCGACTCAGTAAAGCACAGAATTAAAATGAGGGGGAGAGAAAGAGGAGCTTGGGGAGCCTTTTGCACAGACAGCATAGAAAGCGTTTCATTTCATTTTTTCACAGCTCAGGGGGAGTAAACACGGTGCAGAAAGCCAATCCACACAGGGGGCCTGTCTGTCCCGGGACATTTCCAACGGGCCGACGAAATATCAGCCCGCCAACACGCAAAAGGGGCGTGGTCCTGACCTCAACGCTGATTTAGCTCTAGACACCCAGATTGCTCATTTGCTATATAAAAAGTTTTTGGGTTTTGCAAACCAATTGTAAAAGTGTTATTTTTTGTCCCCCTTTTCAGATTGTCTTTGTAGCGAGAAAACCCCTTTATGGATGCAACCTGGACTACCACAACACATGAGACTCTACTCCACTTTTACAACTTTGAAAAGTAACCTAAAAAACCCATCTCCTCAGGATAGCCTACAACCTACAATAACCCTGCTGCCACTACACCACCATGCTAACATGTTTGCTTCTCACCTCCTGTCTCATTCCTTCTCCTTTGTAGACTTTAAGCCCTTGCAGGCAGGATCCTTTCTCCCTCTGTACCAGTTGTTAGCTTAGTTTAGTGTTATTATTGCACTTTGTTTGTTCTTATATTATGTATTTAAACATCTTTCGAATGTACAGGATCGAGGATTTAATGGCGCTTTGAAATAAACAATAATAAGCACACAACAATTTTGTTTTGGCATTTTGCATATTGTTTTCTGTTGACATAACTGTGCAAGGGCTTGTTTTTACAGGATGAGTTGTAATTGTACACATGCACAGTATAATCCAGTTATATAAGGGCTTGTTTTTATAGGATGAATTGTAATTGTATATATGCATAGTATAAAGTAGTTATATAAGGGCTTGTTTTTCATAAGATAAGTTGTATCTTTACAAATGTATTGCATAATGTAACTATATTAGGGCTTGTGTTTGCAGAGTTATTTTTCACCATGTTTTGTCCCAGTTCTGGAGTAAATCGCCTGAATGTTTCTTTAATACACTACAAAACTTCTGTAATGCAAAGTATTATGCCTGTCTGTGTTACACTGATGGTAGCCTATTAGATTCCATTTTTATATGATTATTCCCGTCTATTTAACCCATTTAACCCAAGAGCTTTCATTGTCCACCTTTTTCCATAATCTGTAACTTTTTTTTAATTCTCCTGTCAACACTGCTATACAGTTTGGTTTCTAATTAAACTATTTAATGCACCATAAATGTTTTGGGCAAAGAAAAAAAACTAAACTTGGGGAGGAATGGGTAAATGGGCACTTGTGTTTGGTTTCTGTTTTTATGAAATTTACCATGCCATGCAAATGTATATAGTTTTCATTATGTTTTACTACTTGTGAAAAATAAAAACTTTTTTTAATTTGTAATGCAAAAAATAATTTTTTTATTCTCCTGTTGACGGAGATGTATGAGGCTTATTTTATTGCGATGTGAGTTGTAGCTTTTATTGGTACCATTTTGAGATACGTACGACTTTTTTGTCAATTTTTTATTTCATTTTTTTGGGGAGGCAAAGAGAAAAAAAAGCTATTTTAATATTAATTATTTATTTTTACAGATTTAAACACTTCACCAACCAAGACAAATAATGTTATGTTTAATAGATTGGACTCTTCTTGACACAGCAAATACCAGTTATCTTTCTTTTTTTTTTTTAAATTGGGATATTTGTTTGGATGGATACAACTGAGCCTTACCAAAAAACGAAACATAAAAAAAGATATGTTCTTATCAGCATTATCTTGGAGACCTTAAAGGCGACATGTATGAGAGTCTTGTTCACCCTTTTTCTGGCGTACAATGCACCTAACTGAGCCGGCTACGATGTCTAATGCACCTAATGAATGTGTTAGTCTCATTGTTCGTAAGATTTGACACTTTCTAATGCACCTAACAGGGAGGGGTGTTCTGGGGGCGTTATGGAGGCGTGTTGCTCCACACTAATATTATTACACACATATATGAATGTGGTTCGGCGAAACTAGGCGCATTGCTGCTCGGACAGGCAGACTTATTTCAATGTGGTCTGCCTGAGCCTGAGGAGTCGATGTGGAGCTAGATTTGCTGTAAGGAGCATAAATGTCCAATATTTCTCAGCTTACACCAGTACAATAATAAGAGCCAGCACAGCACAGGTATTGCTAGGACCTATGGACCTCCAAGCAGGATCAGTACCATAGTTTCTATTCACTGACATGCTATTCTAATGATTTTTCTCTTAGTTCCATCCTGTCTATAACCTTAATACAAGTTAGGCGCATTACTTATGCGCCTTAGTTCCCTAATGCGACAAACACACAGAAGAGGCGCGTTGAACTTTACACACCATTTATGAACGCACAAAAACCACTTTCATACATCAGGCGTATTATACACTGAAAATGAGACTCGACTATTCACTTTGACACGCCTTTCTTCATACATGTCACTCTTGGTGTCATATGTGCCATGAAAGTGGCAGCACATGTAATAAATAAGATTAAAAAAAATACACACTACTCTTCCCCAGTCTGGTTCCTGAGCTGCTCTCTGTCTTTTCAAACGAACCCCACTAGAGCCCATGGAACACTATCCACTTCCTGTGGTCAGAACTGTCTTTCTTCCTCTTATACCTGCTACTGCAGGCCAAACAGATATAATCTTATTTCACCTGCCCATCAAAGTGTGAGGGTGTCAACCAGGTTTGCTGCAATCCTTATTTTAATGGGTGCTGAGGACTCGTGCCACTATCCTCCTTCCATGGGCTCAAGCATCTTGAAAAAATTATGGGAGCAAATAAGCAAAGAGCCCCATGTCCAAGGAGGATAGAAATGTGCTAGACTTAAACAACACCAGAAGGGGACCTCATTTTAATTTTTGTCCACCTTCAAGTATCTAAGTTTAATATAGGCACTCCATGAAAGGGCTCATCTGGTGCTGCTGCTTTATTTATTTATTTAATTACTTATAATGCCTATTATGATGTATTAAATATGGAAGTTGACACATCCAACATTCTGTGTGATGTAGGATGATCATGCTGAATGAATGAATCATAAAGTAAGCTAGCCATACGGAATGTGGGCACAGGCTGCTATTGAATAAGAGAATGATCTTTTAGGTGGCATGTACACAATACACAACACAGTTGATTAGGTTATAGAAAGCAAAAAATTGCAAGCCTGATAACCTCTGTATAAATCTGTTATATTATTGGGTCTGAATATTAAAGAGAACATGTCACATAGAACATGCTACCTGATCTGCTGCTGTTATAAAGCAGAAAGAGCTGAGCAGATCAATATATAGTTTTGTTGGGAAAGATTCAGTACCTTGAATTTTATTCATTTTAGGTTAAGGAGTCCAGTAGGTGTTATTAGCAATTGACAGTCTTAGAGTGGGTGTCAATTTCCATCTGCTCTACTACTCCTACTCTGGAACCTGTTGCTGGTAGATCAGATAGCATGTTCAATGTGATAGGTTTCCTTTAAAGAATAGAAAAACATACATACAGGAAAAGGGTAAGGCTTTTCCATTGTTACCTGATACACTACTCACAAAAAGTCAGGGATATTTAGCTTTTGGTTAAAATTTCATGGTGAACATAACATTTCTTGAATTTTTTTAAAATAATCTAAATTAGACCATCTCTATTATTTCTAGAATACACATGTCCAACTGTTCAATATTATAGTACCCTTTACATAACTTGCTGATCTCTAACAAGGAGCTTAATGGCAAAATTCACAACAGGTGTTTGTTCCCTGAATCACCCAATAAATTTAGGGGATCAATTTAAATTATCAATATCATTGAGCCACTCTGGGGAGATCTCAAGCACGCAGTTCATGCAAGGCAGCCCAGGAATTTACAGGAACTGGAGACTTTTTGCCAAGAAGAATGGGCAGCTTTACCATCTGAGAAAATAAAGAGCCTCATCCACAACTACCACAAAAGACTTCAAGCTGTCATTGATGTTAGAGGGGGTAGTAAGAACTGGGGTATGTAAACTTTTGATCAGGGTCATGTGGCTGTTTTGGTTGTCATTATGATTTAAAAAGAGAAAACACAGTAGTTTGACAATAAATGGCTTCACCCAACCAATAACCATGAGTGGTATTTTTTTTTTATGTGTTATGATTCACATTCTCTGAAAAAAGACCAAGAAAGCAAAATTCTGCCGGGGTATGTACAATTTGAGCACAACTGTAAATGTACATCTAAAGTTGGGTTTACACCGCATTTCTGTCCTATTCAGGACCTACTGTATATTGTGAGTATAAGTTTGTACTGTATACCTGAATAGTATATCCCAATGGACCTTGCCCTTTTTTGTGCTGGACACAATAGCATGACCAATGATACTTTTTCCAGAACAGAAGCGTATGTTTGGGAAACAGAGTGTAATCCAAAAGCGACTACTTTTGCCCTATTGTTATTTATGGATTTATCATGTAAGTTTTCAGATATCCAAATGGAAACCCACAATTGAGGTCCCATAAGTCAGTGTGAACCCAGCCAAACTGCTGAGCCTGTGATCCCCAGGATGTACATACAGTATACGTCTGGGTGCAGGAAATATCTTCTAGCTGTGACATATACCTACAGAAAAGTCTCCCAAGACAACCATCTGTTCAAGGGAACCTTCCCACATAAAGATCAGATATTTCTGTGACTGATTTGCATTCTCTCTGTGCCCAGATTCTTTGCTTGTATCTATGTTGTCAGGATGCAGATACAGCAGAATAAGAAAGGGAAACAGTGAGTCTTCAGCTCCCTTCATACCATTCACTTTGTGACTCCTGTTATTTGTGTCCTGCCTCGAGTCTAAACTGACTTCTTTTAAGGGTCACTATTGCTGGGAATGTAGACAATAAATGGGAATCACAACTGTGTTGGTGTCCCTAAGGGGGCATCATTACTGCAAGTGTGGCACTATGGGGGCACTATTATTATGTCCCACTTAAAGAGCGCACATTAAAAGTATGTGGAGCACTATTACAGGAGTAAAGGGGCAAAAAGGGGGCACTATTACTGTGTTAAGGGGAATATTTCTGTGGATGGGACAGCTGTTAGAGTGGAGGAAGTGTATTGGGGCACTATCTCTGTGTTTGACAAAAAGAGGGCGTTATTCCTGTGTGGGGCAATGAGAAGGGAATATAAGATAGGGGTCAAATGGAAGTGGCACAGTAAACCCCAGTTCTACAGGAGAGTAATCACTACAGATTTATGATCATTTAGCAAGTAGTCTAAGGGTGCGTTAACACGACAATGGACAAATACCAGTCGGTTTACCCGGCCGGTAATTGTCCGGTTTTGCGGCCGTCCAAACGGCTGCGGGTGAGGGGTGGGGGGACGGCTTTTCTCCGCGATGAGCGGAGAAGAGCCCTCCCTCCTCCCATTGAGGTGTTCATATTCCGTCCGGAAACCGGCCGGTTTTTCAGGCGGTCTGAAAAAACCGCAAACCGGCTGAAAAAACGTCTGAAAACCCGTGCCGTGGGGACATGCCCTAAAGGTGACCGCTTGGCTTGAGAAGATAGAGCAGCAAGAAATGCACACTCATAGCCCATTGCGTTGCAGTGCACTAGTACATTATACTGGCAAGAAGTAAATCAAGCTAATGCATACTGTATATACAAATTTATGAGGCCATCTGTCCTGGAGTCACTGGTATATAGCTGGTACTGTATTTTATACAACTATGTGTTCACTGTATGGCAGTATTATTGGTTATATTGGTCTTGTTATAATGGTACAGCATATAATAAACAACAAGCAGTTGCCAGATTTTATAGTAGCTGCTCTATTAAGTAGAAATGCATGTGTTGCCCACCCTTTTACATTGTATACAGTTTACCACATATAACAGCCTCTACAGGGTTTGTCCAAATGTATATATACACAAATGAGCCCATATAAAAACTAGTACATAAACCGTTACTCTAACTCTAAATTGGGGTTAGGATTTTTTACTGGTTTTGAATGGGTTAATTTATCCATTCCCTGGTGCTTCTGGTCCTGCGGTTCTAAGAGTCTGATGCCGCTTCCGTCTAACATCACTTCTGGTCTAACGTGACATAAGTAAACCTAATGTGACTTTGAACTAGAAGCTACATCAGACTGAGGTGATGTTGGAGTGACAGCACTACGGAACTAGAAGCACCAAGGAATGGGATAGTAAAAAAAGCAAACAAATAACTCTAACCACAATTAAGGTTATTTAGGCTGATCTGAATCAAAGTGCTCAAATTTGGATTCAATTGAACTTTGGCCTGAAGGCAAATAGCATCACTAGTCACTGACAAGATGAGGGAGCCATCCTGGGGAATGGTAAGAAGAAGGGATGACTTCTTAAATAGATGACTGAGGCGAGTTGAACCATGTTGCGAACTGTGGAGTGGAGTCTGAAAGGATACAGTATAGGACACAGTGGGCCACATTTTACTATCACTGCCTAAAAGTTAGCATAAATTAAAGGAGTTGTCTCATTACGAGCTTTCAGCCTGTCAGTGTCCCTGGTAAGTTGAACTGAGGGGCGTGCTTCTTGGTCTGTCTCTTCTGCTCCCTCTCCCCCCTCCCATCAGCACACAGGCAGCTACGTAACTTCTATACAGGGGGGGGGGGGAGGGGGTTTGCTCTCAGAGTTCACCCTGTGTGTGCCTGCCTAGGTCTGTTACAGGAGAGGGCTGATCTATGAGTGTAGAGAGGTCTGTGAAGCTGCTGTGTATGCTAATAGAGCAGAGGGGATGCATGTGTTCCTATATCCCCTGCTTAGCTTACAAGTCTCCACATCTCCAGCAACAACAAGGGCAGTGTTACTATACTCAGGATGTCTCACTAATACAGGAGAGCATAAAGTATTCACATGCCTGATCTGTACAGTATTAGTATAGTCACAGTTCCAAAGACATATCATGATTATAGTAACAGACAGGGTCACTGCTGTCACATCTATCTGTGTAGAGAGCAGGAGGAAGCAGGCACACACAGGGTTAATCCAGGCTGCATGGACACAGACGCCAGAGTCCTCCCTCCCCCTCCTTCCACTCCAGAAGCATTCTGTGCGGGAGGGGCTCTCTGCTCCGACCTGTCTTCAAAGGTGATGAGTCATTCAGACCTGACAGCCAGTAAGATAAGGATCAACAGGTCAGCTACTATAGAGATTTGAGAAGCTGATGTAGTAATACTAACAGGGCTAGCTCAAAATCAGTAGGACATTTGTAATGAACATTATGCAAAGCTGCTTGTTTTTTAAAGATCTTTAAATTAAAAACCCAATCATTGTAGCGAGACAACCCCTTTAAGGCTGGTTCACATCTGTGTTGGAGGTTCTGTTCAGAAGAGGTGAAACCAGACCCGCTTTACGATGGCGCTCGATGGTCCCCATTGACTCCAATGGGGTCCATTGGGTTTCCGCCATGGTGTCCCTCATTTTACGCTGCTTTATTGCCAACTTTGTTTGGGTGGTCTTTATTCTTTGAACTAAAATGTAATTTTTTTATGCCCGAATTTTGGCACATTTGTGGCACAGCACGTCACATTGTAGACTTATCCCTTTCCCGTGAAGCCCTGCTCAATTTCCGTAATGCCATGCCTTCATGTTGAAGAAGCCGCAAACAGTTTTTAATGTCCATAACAAATGTCCCCTGAAACATGCTGCACCAAAAATGTGACACTTGTATCACCGGTTTGGATATTTAATAGATGTGTCATCTATTAAATATCCAAACCGGTGATACAAGTGTCACATTTTTGGTGCAGCATGTTGCAGGCACATTTGTTATGGACATTAAAAACTGTTTACGGCTTCTTCAACATGAAGGCTGGCATTTGGAAAATTTAGCAGGCGACAAGACAACATTGGGGAGCAAGCAACACTTCTTAGATGCAGGGAATAAATAAAAAGTGTCATAATACAGTTCTACCTGCTATATGTAATCTGTCATTAACCCTATAGTAACATCCACCATACATGTACAGCGGGAGGGCCCGAGGCAATAAATGTGGTTTGGGAAGGTGACCGCACCAGTGCGCAGTGCTTCCTGTGGGCACGCTGACACGGGCAGGGGGGGATCAAAGCTTACTGGCCACCTCAGATACCAGTTGTTTTCCGTTGGGCATTTTAGGGATTGGAGAGAGGATTGTGCCCCCTAAAAAATGGCTTTTTATTGATAATTTTTATTTTTTATACATTATATGATAAGTTATATGCTACTATTAAAAATACATCCTGTCCAACAAAAAAACAATACAGCAACATTCATTTGGATGGAGAGGAAGTAAAAATTAAAAATGAAAAAAAAAAAAAAAATGACTGACGCTCCGAAGAATAAATAACATGACTGTAGGGGGTTTAGCTTTGTATGTATTTACTGAGCTGTATATTTGCTGAAATGATTAAATATTTAACAAGTTGCATACATTTCTTTGAGCGGAACCTTTCCTTCCTCTCCTCCCACAGAAAAGATGATTTTTATGTTGTGCAATTTTAAATGGTCATCAGAATTTGTAAATCAATTGATTTAGTCAGCTATGCACTTTGGTAGTCATGGCATAAAAAACTAGAGGAGTTATAAACTGTGAAAAAGCACAGTGGATCAAGGTCTATTCACCAAGAGCCTCTTAGATTTCTATGAACGAAGGACAGCGCTGGACGACTTGTATTAGTGAAATACTTAAAGAAATAATTTATTAAAATAAACAGGAAGACGCGTTTCGTGCGCTAATGCACTTGAAGTTCCATCTTGAACTTGATGAAGTGCATTAGCGCACCAAACACATCTTCCTGTATCTTTTAATAAACAATCTTTTAAGTATCTCACTGATACAAGAAGCCCAGCGCTGTCCTTCGTTTGTAGAAATCTAAGAGGCTATTGGTGAATAGACCTTGATCTACTGTGCATATTCATCAGTTACCTCCCGGCTGGGAGTAGGGATCTACAGAACCCACTGCAGCGGACTTTCAACGCACACCATCTAGTTCTTCATTGACTGAAGCCCTAGGGAGCGTTGTGCTTCAGTTAGAGCAACCCCCAAAAGTTAGTACATTGATACTAATCATTTTTACTTTGGGAAACCTTTTATCGCGCTAGAGTGCACCATCTTGTATCTCCCTCTCCCTATCTTGTTTGTCTTTAAACTGTGAAAAGAACATCTCTTTATTCCTTCTAAAATTTTGTCTGGAATTGCAGCTGAATCCCACTGAAGTGATTAATGTTATACTGCAATACCTGACCAAGCTCATGAATAGCGATAGTGCTCTATTTAAAGAGCTATTTTAAAAAAAACAAAACTAAAACTGTGCCTAAAATGCATTTTGGTATGTATGTGAGCATGCTTATAAAGCTCCATTCAAATAACCTTTCTGGTCCTTGTTTGTGATATCATAAAAATGTATCCAGAAGGATGTCGTGGTGGGGCCACAGTGAGGTCTACCATACTTTTGTGTTCAATACAGAATCCATATACATTCGCTAAATAGAGCAAAGGTTGTCGAATTAGGACTGTGTTTGCCCTACAGAAGTCTAAAGCCCCATCACGGCCCCACCCCGGTATCTATTGGGATACATTTTTGGAATATCCCGACAGAAGCCAAAAAGAATGTGAATGGGATCTGAGAGAGAATGACGTACAAAGATATAAAATTCTATAATCCCATAGCATAGAGTAAACATATAGAAAAGTAGTCGTAGAACAGAAGCACCAAGCTCCAACAGAGGAATCACTGATCAGTAGAGTTTGTGTGAATTAAAGCTGTGAAACTGAGAAAGAAGTTTGCAGATATGAGAAACAAATGCTCCACAATTTTTATCACCACTCGGTGTAGCAATACCAATATAACAAGTTGGAATTTGTTACAGTACACTGTAGACTGTGTTGAGTTATTTCTACGGTCAAAGAACATAATTTAATGTGTTGGGTTTTCTGTCAATGGTTACCAGTTTTGCCATTGCTACTGTAGTGTACATGGTACTCTAACCTATCTTAGGTTAAATCTAAAGAAATTAGTTCTGAAGTACTATCTGCAGGACTAAGATGACAGATAAATGAGCACTTAAGCTATGTTCACACGGCTTAAAATGGGCCGTATTTCGGTCTGTAATTACGCGCCGAAGTGTGCCAATTACGGGCCGAAAACGGCCCATTCATTACGGTAATTCACAGTTCTCATAGAGACATGTCACTTTCTAGCGGCGTATACGCGCCGCTAGCAGTGATTGTCTATGGGCCTGCGAAGTTCCGGCCCCGCGCTCACTCCCCCGCTCACTCCCCCGCTCCCGCCCCCGTCCACACGGCGTAATTGCGGGGCGAAATTACGCCCCGCAGTTAAGCCGTGTGAACATGGCCTTAGGGAGCGGATTCTGCTCTATACACATAGTTTTTTAACTTTTTTTTTAACTACCTCCCACCGGGGATGTGGGGAGTAACAGGGTTAATTGTGGAAGGGGGTTAGTGTCAGCGTTGGGTGAAACCAAGCCCCAGTGATATTAATGGAGAGGTGTCTGTCAGACACCTCCATTACTGATATTGCATAGAACCAGTAAAAAAAAACAAAAAAACACAGACTGGAACAAACCCCACTTTATTTAACTCCTTCCTGACAGTTGGTTATAATAATACGGCTCTTCGTTTTTTTCCTTCCTGCTTTCTGGGAGCCACAGCGTTTTTATTTTTTCATTTATATAGACATACTGTATGAGGTTTTTTATTTTGCGGGACAAAATTTATTTTTTAATGGTGTCATTGATAATACCATAGAATATACGGGGAAATCGAACAAAAGTGGGGTGAAAAGTAAAAAGAAAAACATACTTGGGCCAGGTTTGCAGGGTTTTATTTTTATGGCATTCCTCCTTTAATGTAAATGATGTGTTTTCTGTATACTTCAGGTTGTTACGATTCCGGCAATGCCAAATATGTAGGGTTTTCTTTAGTTTTAGTAGTATAAAAAAATGCAAACACTCTGTTTTTTTAAATTTGCACTGCAGCGCCATTTTCTGCAACTAATAACTTTTTTGTACTTCTACCTATGTACTTTTTATTGGTACCATTTTAGGATAGATGTGACTTTTTGATCACTTAAATTTTTAGGGGATGTAAAATGACCAAACATCCCCTTCTCTCCCCAAACCTTCCCCCCGTAATTTTGGTGTTTGGATTTTTTTTTCTTCCACGGTGATCAGCATACAGGAGAATGATGATATATTTTTGTACTTTATTTTTTATTTATTTTTAAACTTTTTTATTTTTTATTTTTTTATTTGTAAAATGGCAAAGGGGGGGTGATTTGAACTCTTAATATTTTTAAGCAATTTGTATACTTTAAATTTTTTTTCTTTTACTTTAACAGTAATTCCCCATAGGCTACTTGAACACTAGGGGGTGTGATCATCAGTGCACCCTTTTGCTCTGTATAAGCAAAGATGGTGGGTCTACTAATTCCTGCCCGGTGAAGGAAGTGATAGAAAAGGATACTTGGCGGATATGGAAGTCTTAATAAGATTTCCAGCCGCCATGTTAACAGATCAGCACCCTGCAATCTCGCTGCGGAGGTGCCGATTGCAAATAAGGTTACCAAGTAATTCCGTTACATAGGAACTTTATAACAGCAGGACATACCAGTACATCCTGTGTTGGTAAGGGCGTTAAATGAATACTCTCCAACAACATCCTTTGTTGACTGTTTTATGAAAGAAATGGATCCAATGCTGCTCTGACTTAGTCTACCAAATTCAACGTAGTCCAAAGGAGGGAACCTGTAGAAAAATAGAAACACTACAAAAAACATGACAGATCTAAACTCCATTCCCTGCATCTCCTGAAGGTCATGGCTGTGGCTAATCTGAGGGGTACAAGGGACTGCATTCAGTCTGCTCAGTTTGGGGGGTACAGGCCACAACTACAGCACAATCTCCAGGGACTTGGTTGTCTGCCCTCCAGAAGATTGTGCCTTTAAACTATGGCCTGTACACGCTCTCCGACCCCACCCTCAGCGTTGTGTGATACGGCCTAATGCCAACACAAAATACAACCTATCACCCCATAAACACTCACCTCCACCTATCACTCCATAGCTCCCGAACCTCCACTTGTCACCCCATATGACGTAAATACAGAGGTGGAAATTGGGAAGTGCTAGAAAAGTGAAGATACCGAGAGGTTTGTGTGATATATTCCACAGGGATGAGTTTTTGCTGGGAGAAGTGATCAGGGTGGTCTAGGCCGGATGAAGAAGTAAGGACACAAAATGCTCCGGCACTGGAATGCCTTGTCTCAGCCCTGACTACATGTATTGTTAGGACTCCTTTACACATTTTTTTCAGTGGTTTAAATCTTTGCAAAAGACATAAATTTCATAAAAAATTTTCAAAACATTTTCTGCAACCTTCAAGTCCTGTTAAGAGGTCTATGGGATAAATGCCAGAAGAGAAAATTCACAAAGGATGTGGTGTTCTGATAAAAAAAATCTGTTAACCACTAATATACCAAACAACAACTATTTTCATAGCCTTTACTTTTTCTTGCATATTTCAAGCCCTGTAAAATAGCCCATGTGATAAGCATCGGAAAAAAATATAAATATTCTCAAAGCATGCTGACTTCTAAAAAATGAAAATTCAGAGACCCCCAAAATACTTTAAAACTTGCAAAAACTAAAACAATGTGGTGGCTATTTATGGTGATCTGAAGGCAGAAAATGGCATCAATTAGCAGAAGTTTACTCGGGGACAGCTAGGGTGGATTTCACTGTTAAGTTCACAGATGCTGAAAGAGTCAACTGTACTAGGAGGAATACGTCTCTTAATCTATTTGGCACTTCTTGCTCTAGAACATTTTTCGTTAAAGGGGTTTTCTCGCTACAAAGATCATATCTCTGATGGGGACAGTAAAAATAAGCACTTTTGTAACCTGTTTGCATTACTTAAGTCACTTAGTATAGCAGATATGAGCTTTACTGTCCATCAATAGCTATTTTTTTTGCAGCTGCTAGTTGGCACACGCTCCCTTTTCTGTGATTGGCTGGCTGACATTTCATTCAGTCTGTTGGGATATGCCCCCATACAGGAAACGCCCTGGACACGCCCCATGTACTGTGATTGGCTGCCTAAACACTCTGCCTTTACATCACTCTGAGCCGTTAAAACCGAAAGTTAAACCAGCTATCTGAAAGGGCTGCTGGCTCTATACTCATTTCCCAGCACTAAGGTGAAGGATCTGGCTAATTACTGACTGTTTAACTCATAGATCCCCTCATATAACCAGTCTTATGTCCTGTGTTCCCTTCATATAACACAGTGCTACATCCTCTGTTCCCTCCATATAACACAGTCACACAGTCTCCTGCCTGATAACAGAGGGGGAGGAGGGGAGGAGGGCAGTGTGCATTCCTCACATTTCATCAGTTCAGGCTGTGTGCATAACTGGTTTTAGCCCAGCAAGGAGCTTGTGCAGCCTGGAGATGACAGCTCTACAGACACATGAGAACACTGCAGGAGGCTACAGAAAAGAGCTCTACAGACACCCTTCCCCTGCTTTACACAAAATGATGATGTCACAGGTCTTCAGTGAGGAGAGACTCGCCTGCTGACAGGCGAGACACACCTCCTGACAGGAGAGACAGCCTGCTGAGAGTAGAGACTCGTCCCTGGATTTCAAATTCAATCTAATAGAATTAGCTGAAGAGCACGAATAGAGATGGGCGAATCGATTCTAATGAAGTGGAATTTGTTTAGAATTTCAGGAAAACTTCGATTCTGAACGAAGTCGAAGTTTGGGGTGATTCGCGAGAACGAAGCGTGTTGTTAATTGATAAAATGGCTGCGAGCACATGGCATTACATGGGGCAAAGAAGTCTGGGGGGAAGAAGGGCTAGCCTACATGACATGTGGGAGAGATGAAGGGCCCAAACAGAGACCCGGGGGGATTCTGTGACGTCACCGCAGGGATATAAGTCCGGGAACGCGACGCTTGGCAGTTCACACTGCTTTCACTGTGTGTGTAGTGAAGGGTGCTGCTGCTGAGATTTCACACTAAAGAACTAACTTTTTTACAGCGATTTTTGGGGGGTGTCCCCAGCTTGTCTCAGAGACTGCTTCTCTTACATTTCGATTTTGTGGGGTATTGGAATTGAAGTCCAGTGTGCGTCCCAATTCAGCTGCATATACATTTTAATGCTATCTTTCTCAGTTCTTGAGCACAATTGAATATGCAAGGGTTATCAAGCCTGTTACTGTTGTATTCAGTTAAAGAAACAGCGTTTTTACAATCCAAATACCAGTTAATTTTTGGCTGCTCATTTCTTTTGCGCAATTTAGATCCAGGGGTTAATTAAGTATTTTTCTGCTGTTGTGGTCCGTAAAATACACGTCGTTTTAACACGCTACATAGCTGGTAATTTTTGGTACCTCATTTCTTTTGCGCAATTTAGATCCAAGGGTTAAGTGTTTTTCTGCTGTTGTGGTCACTAAAAGAAACCGTGTTTTTCAACGCCAAATAAGAAATTTTGCCTGTAGCATAATTCATATCCGAAGGTTAATTACGCGTTTTTCAGCTGTTGTGCTCAGAAAAATACACGTCGTTTTAACATGCTACAAAGCTGGTAATTTTAGGCACCTCATTTCTTTTGCGCAATTTAGATCCACGGGTTAATTAAGTGTTTTTCTGCTGTTGTGGTCACTAAAAGAAATGGTGTTTTTCAACGCAAAAGAAGAAATTTTGGCTGTAGCATAATTCATATCCAAAGGTTAATTAAGCGTTTTTCTGCTGTTGTGCTCAGTAAAATACAAGTCATTTTAACACGCTACAAAGCTGGTAATTTTTGGCAGCACACTACTTTTGCTCAATTTACATCCAAGAGTTAACTAAGTATTTTTCTGCTGTTGTGGTCAGTAAAAGAAACGGTGTTTTTCAACGCCAAAAAAGAGATTTTGCCTGTAGCATAATTCATATCCAAAGGTTAATTACGCGTTTTTCTGCTGTTGTGCTCAGTAAAATCCACGTCGTTGTAACACGCTACATAGCTGGTAATTTTTGGCACCTCATTTCTTTTGCGCAATTTAGAGCCAAGTGTTAATTAAGTATATTTCTGCTGTTGTGGTCCGTAAAATACACGTCTTTTAACATGCATACAAGTGGTAATTTTTGGCACCTCATTTCTTTTGCGCAATTTAGATCCAAGGGTTAACTAAGTATTTTTCTGCTGTTGTAGTCAGTAAAAGAAACATTGTTTTTCAACGCCAAAGAAGAAATTTTGGCTGTAGCATAATTCATATCCAAAGGTTAATTAAGCGTTTTTTCTGCTGTTGTGGTCAGCAAAGTACACGTCGTTTTAACACGCTACAAAGATGGTAATTTTTGGCAGCACATTTCTTTTGCGCAATTTATATCCAAGGGTTAACTAAGTATTTTTCTGCTGTTGTACTCCGTAAAAGAAACGGTGTTTTTCAACGCCAAAGAAGAAATTTTGCCTGTAGCATAATTCATATCCGAAGGTTAATTACGCGTTTTTCTGCTGTTGTGCTCAGTAAAATACACGGCGTTGTAACATGCTACATAGCTGGTAATTTTTGGGACCTCATTTCTTCTGCACAATTTAGATCCAAAGGTTAATTAAGTGTTTTTCTGCTGTTGTGCTCACTAAAAGAAACAGTGTTTTTCAACGTCAAAGAAGAAATTTTGCCTGTAGCATAATTCATATCCGAAGGTTAATTACGCATTTTTCTGCTGTTATGCTCAGTAAAATACACGTCGTCGTAACACGCTACATAGCTGGTAATTTTTGGCACCTCATTTCTTTTGCGCAATTTAGATCCAAGGGTTAAGCGTTTTTCTGCTGTTGTGCTCAGTAAAATACACATCGTTTTAACACGCTACGTAGCTGGTAATTTTTGGCACTTCATTTGATTTGCGCAATTTAGATCCAATGGGTTTTAATTACCTTTTTTTTCTGTGTTGGGGCTCATTAAAAAAACCGTCTTTTTAACATGCTACAAAAGTTTTTTTAATTTTTGGTAGCAAAATTTCTTTGCGCAATTTAACCCAAGGGTTAACTAAGTTTTTCTGCTGTTGTAGTCAGAAAAAGAAAACGGGTTTTTAAACACCAAAGAAAAAATTTTTGGCTGTACATAATTCATATCCAAGGTTAAATTTAACCCTTTGTTTGCGTTTTTCTTTTAGAAAAATACCAGTTTTTTAAAAACGGCAAAATAAAAAGTAAAATTTTTCCTGGCCTTTTGTGGAGAAACAATTTTATATGAAAGGGGTTTCCCAAGCTTGTTAGGGGGTTCATTTGGAGTCAAATACTGGTTTATTTTATAAACAGATATCTTAAATTAAACAGAGTCTCTAATTTTAAAACAAACAGTATGTCGACAGAAGGTGGCGGGCCCTCTTCACATGCAAATTGGAAATGGCAAAAAACTTTCCCTGGAGCGGGCCAGGCCCGCAGCACAGAAAGGGGGGGACATCGCAGCGGGGGTCACTCTTTTGAGGCCAGAACTCCGGGTCATCTAACGGGGGTTGTGTTTTTCCTGCAACCCATGGTTTTGTTTGGGTTTGACTAGGTAAACCCAATTTCCTCCCAGTTGACTCTGAAAAAACCCCAGCCAAGACCCGGTTTTAACGTCAAAAAAAACCCCTTTATTGGCGGGGGCCCGGGAGCGGGGTTAGGGGCCCCTAAACCTTTCCTAAAACCCGCCTTTTGCCCCCACCCGGGTTCCCCCTTCACCCAAAAAGGATCTACTATGTGGTCGGGGCTCAGCCCCAAATTTAAAAGCTAGGATGAAAAATTTTGAGGAGGACGTCAGAAAAGTTTACTTGGGGCAGCGAAAAAATCCCCTTGCTTCTTGCGTTGGTGGGCAAAGTATAGTTTTGGAGAGGGGCCCTTGGGGGGTTCATTTTTTGTGAGGGGTCACCTCTGCAGGGCCAAGCCATTGAGGAGGTCAGGAAGATTAAAAAATTTAATCGATGATAAAATGAAAAGCCAAACCGAAACTTGGGAGGGGGGAAGAAAGAGTTTAAATAAACCCGTCAGGAGAAGGGGGGTCAGCTTGCACCTCAGGAAAGCGGCGCAGCCGGGCAAGGGGGTTTTGGGTTGGCCTGAGCCCAGCGGGGGTAGCGCAGTGTGAGGTCATCAGCCAAGCGGGCCCCCGGGGTAAAAACCCCCAACTTCGCAGGTCCAAAAAAGGGTAGGGGCCCACAGGGGCTAAGCGGGGCACCCAAGGGGGTTAGTAGCCCACCCCAGTCCCGGGAGCTTTTGGGTGGTAAAATCAGCTACTGGGGCGGTGGGGCATGTTGTTGCAAAGGGGACACCGTATATGGGTTATGTAGAATCTGTCCCAAAAAAGGAACGGGGCCGGGGAAAGCAAATTTTTTCCCCAACGGCCCTGGGGAAAACACGGGCAAAACATCACACCCTTTTTGGGGCCCGGGAGAAATGGGGCTCAGGATGTGTGGGTCCATCCTGTTTTGCCAGCAGCAACAGCAGCAGAGCCCAGGGGGCATGCATGCCATTGCAGTCAGTCAAGGCCCCCCCAAACCTTTCCTACAAAAGGGGAAGCTTTTTCTCTTTGCCATCATCCCCCCGGTCCAGTTTGCCCCTCCCTCCTCTTTTTATCATGTGCCAGGTCGTTAAACAGGCATTGCAAAGGGCAAACAGAAAGGGCCCCAAACCCATCCTAAGGTGCAGAAGCAAAACCCATGCTCCTGCCAAGTTTTTGGGGAACTGAGTCCCCCCCTTTCCAAAGGGGGGGGATTTTCTGCACCTTTCAGGGGAAATTAAGGGCCCTGTCCCAAGCCGAGGTGGAGATTTTCCAAACCCCTTTTTTTTTTTTTCCAAAAAGGCAGTACCAGCCCTTCACAAAATGTTAGAAGAAAAAAGGGCCAAGTCCTTGAGTTTTTGGGTTTGCCCAAGTGCATGGCAGAGGGGGCCTTTTGGGGGGAGAAAACTAGGGTCAGGGCCAGAAACATGTCCTTTCCCCGACCCACGGGGGGGAATGTGTTTCCCTTTCCCCGGGCCACACCAACAACTTGGCAGGAGAGGGCCGCTTTCTCCTCCACTTTTTGAAAAAACCCTGCTGCCCCTGCCCAAATGTCCCCCTCGCCCCTCCACCACCACCCCCCTTTAAAAGGCTCCACAAGTACTGCTCCATTTTCCCACATGTGAAAAGGGAAACAGCTTGTAACGCATTTTTTCACCTGGTTTTTGCCTCGGCGAACAAAAACCCAAAACAGGGGGGGGGAACTGTCCGCTTTCATGCAGAAAGAAATCGATTTTGGGCTTTTTTGCGCGCCAATGCAAATGGAACCATTTTGGAGGAAAAAGGGAAAAAGGAAACTAGCGTCCACACTGCACAAGAAGGGTGGTCCATGTCCCCTGCAGGGGCCCCCACGTGTTCAATTGGTTGTAAAAAGGTTTCCTAAAAGTCTTCCACCGATTTTTCAGTAGATTCAAAAAAGGGCCCGGGAAACTGGGGCAGGGCACTTAAATTCCTTTCCCTTACAAAAAGGGGGAACCCCCTCCTCGATTTTGCAGCGGCAGAAGGGCCCCCCCAAAAACCCCTGTATATGCTTTTTCCCAAACTTTTGGGTTTCCCCAGCCTGCACATGTTGGACCGACTGTATGAAAAAGGGGAAAGGCTTTTAAAGTTTTTTTGTGATCCAGGCGGTTTGGGAGAAACCCCCTGGTAATTTTTGTTGTAAAGGCCAGTGGAGTTTAAATGCATGCCCACCCCTTTGCTGAGGCCATTCAGGACCCCAAAACGTTATTTGTAAACCGCCAGGACTAGGGGTTTGAATAACGTCATTCCACTGCTTCATGCCCTGGAACAGATGCGAAAAATCTGTTTTGGGGCAGGGGACTGGAACGGGGCCCAAACTACATCTCGCAGCCACATAGTCCGTTGGGACAAAAAACTGAGGAGGAGGACATTGGAACCCAAAGGGCTTTTTGTCGGGGGAAATGAGGGGTTTTTCTCCCCAGGTGACAGGATTTTTGGGGGAAAGCGGACAGCGGGAAGGGGGTGGATGGGGGATGAGGAAGACGAGGCAGAGGACCCGAAAGGGCCCCTTGGGCATATAAAATGGGATGGGGGGCAGGAGCCCCTTGGAGTCATTTGGGGCAGAGGGCCCCCCAGCATGCTTATTTCCCTGGTATTTGGTCAGCTGAATATTGCAGCCGGCAGGGATAATTTCTGGCTCCCCCCCTTATTGGCCCCTCGCTACTGACCAAAAAATGAGACCCTTTTTTTCCCAGCGGGCTGAGAAGGGAGGAAAAACACAAATACAATAGAGAAATCCCCCCGTAGTCGTTGGCCGCTCCCTTGTTGCGGCATTTTCCATCCTCTTTTCGGTCTAACGGGGGGTTGCCAGCGTCAGTACCACTGCCGGGGCTGGGGGGGGGGTGGGGGAAGGTGGGGGGTGGGAGAAGTACCACCCCCACCCAGCGAAACCTAAGTCTGGAGTCGTGTTTGAGCATTTCCCCTTCCCCACCTAGTGAGGGGGCATCGCCAGCAAGGCCCTTTGGAAAAGCAACCCTAAACCCAAAACAGGGGGTTTGGGCCTTGGACGGGCACTCGGGCCCCCCCAGTTAGAAGACCCGCTGGACTAGGAAACAGAAAAAACTGGGATGTGGGGGCCCCGCAACTTGCTGATTTTTTGCAGTGGAAAGTGCCCTCCCCCGGCCAGTGGTGGCATCAAGCGGGTGTCACTGCGGCGGGGGGCCCATCTTTAACCCCAAGGGGGCCCGTTTGGGCCCGGGGGAAATGAAAAATTTGGACTGCCCTTTTGGTCAAGATAAAATAAAGGCGTGGATCCCCCGGTTTTCCAAAACACCCAAGGGCCTTAGGCGTCAGATTACATCAGCCATGACGCCTCACCAAAATTTTGGGGTTTGAGTCGGGTTCAAAATACCTCCCTCAGCCACTATTTGATGCGCCACCTGCCTGTTTGCCACACATCTGCTGCCATTTTTCCTCCATCTGCCTACCCCCTCTTTACCGGGGGACTGGTTTTTGCCACCCACCCCCCACACTCTGTCATTGTGCCCCCCTATGACCTATTTCTGCAACTGCTGCCCGCTGTTGTTGCCCGCTGCCGTCACCTGCAATCCCGTCTTGTGCCAAATCTTTGGGCCCCATGATGCTGCTTCCTGTGGGGGCCTGCTGTGACCTTCACACTTTTCCCTTGTGCCACTCTGGGTACCTTTCCTTTTTTTGCCCAAATTTTCCCGAACGTCATTTGTTTCCCCTCTCGCCTATGCTGTGCTCCTGCCGTGACCCCCACCTGTGTCATTGTGCCCAAATCTGTGGCCACCCTGTTTTTGCAACCCCCAAAAATGTCATTGTGCCCCCTGTCTGACCCGTGGGTGTGCTGTGGCTGCTGCCCGTTTACCTTTCCCCCCTCTTTTCATGGTTGCCAAAACCCGACCCTAGGGTTGTTTTTTTTTCCCGCTGGCGCTGGGATGACTTTATCAGGCTCCCCTTTCCCCCTTCAGTTTTTTGGGCAGTTTTTTTCCCTCTTAAGTGCCCAGGGAATTTTATAGTGAAGCGATTCCCAAGTGCGGCGCCCGTCATAAAAAGTGTCATACTAAAAACACAACATTGTATGAAACCCAAAAACCCAAAACTCCCTCTTCATATTTAAGCATGGCACAACGTTCTACGCACCCGAGGCTCTGTGCAACCCGGAAAAAAGCTGTTTTTTAAAAACGATTTGGGCCCGAAGTAATTCGGGACCGAAACGATTTTTTTTCGGAAAATTCTGCGAAACGGCGGATCAATTTTTTTAAAAATTTTGCCCATCTCTAAGCACGAAAAAACCCTTTAAATGATAAAAACCCCCGTTAAGACTGGGGTATGAAAAAGCCTTTAATAAAAATTTTCCCCCTGGGTTTTTGTAACAAATTTAATAATTTTCTATAGTTTTTAAAGTAATAGCTGATTGCAAAATTTTTTTTTCCCGAAGATGCCAAATTAAAAAGGGGGGAAAAAGAAAAAGAATTGGAAAAATGGGTACAAAATTTGTGCAAAGGGAAAAGTGCAAACAAAAATGATGAAATAGTATATTTATTTTTTGGGTGCCCGTGTGCACTTTAAAATTTGATGTAATTTACATTTTGTTTAAAGGGGTAGTCCCCGTTTTTTAAGTAAATAAAACGTAATCACTGTATCAATGTAACATTATGCAGCTTTTCAATATACTTCATTTTTGAATTCTTAACAATTTTTAAGCTCTCTGTTTGCTGTCAATAAATGAGAACTCTCTCACCGCTATCCCCCACTTCTGACAATTCGCTCCTCTTGGCTTTCGGGTTCTTGTCTTAACACGCTTGAGGGGCTACATTATAAGTGAATGGAGCCTTTGACCCCCTTTTTTCTCTGTCAAAGGGTGGGTCCCGGGGAAAATTTTAAAAGGGACCGATTGCCAGAAACCCAGGGCTATGGGCCTTTGGGGGGGAGCTAGGTAAGTATATTTTGGACCCCCCCTGTTCCCAAAGGGAAAATGTTTTTACATTTTAAATTTTTCTTAACCCCCCCTTAAATCCAATTGTAAATTTACATCTCCGTGCGGGGCAGGAAATGGGTTTTCACAGCATTTAAATAATATAAAAAACCAAAAAAAAGGGAAAATTTTTTTGATTACATATGACCTTAAAACCCAAAAGTAAAAAAATTAAAAAAGTGTACCCAAAACCCTTCTTTTTGGGTTTTTATTTTTTTAAAATGTGTTTTAAATTTAAAAATTCCAACAGTTGACATATGAAAGGTTGACATTTTTGATGAAAAATTTGGTTTTCTTCCCATTAATTTGGGCAAATAAAAAAATTTATTAAAGGGGAATTTTCCACATTTTCTCATTTTTCTTTTGTAAAAACCAAAAAAACAACTAACATTTGCAAGCGAGGGAAATAGCAAAAAGGGAACTAAATCCTTTGGAGCTTACCGCCTTTGGGGTTTCCGACCGTCCAACCCCTCTCCCCGCCCACTACAATTAAACCTTGGGGCTTAAATTTTAACCCTGGGCCCCTTTTAAAATTGTTTGACTCTCTGAAAAAGGGCCCCAAAAAAAAAAAAAAAAGGGGTTTATAGAGAGGTACACCTTTTACCGTTGAGAGGTCCAAGTTGGGTTTTACTTGATGCGGGTGGGTTTGATTTCTATTACTGTTTTCATTTTTTTGGGGTCCTTGGCATTTTCTTAATGTGCAGCATGCTTTTTTTTTTATTAAATTTTCCCCTTTGGCTTTTCTTTTAGAAACAAAGGAAAAAAAGACAGTTTAAAATGCATTTAAAACATGAGTAAATAAAAAAATCTTGTAAAAGATGCATAAGATTCGAAATCAGAAAAAAAACACAACTAAAACATCAAAACAGTAAAGTCTTATTTGCACGTCTGTATGAAAAAATGGATCAAATATGGATAGTAAAACGGATCCTTTTTTTTTATTTTTTACATTTTGTTTTCATTTTTGTGCTATATTTTGCTTTATAAAGAATTAACTATTACCTTGCGGTTTTCATCCCCATAGACCCTCAATAGAAAAAAACCCAAATTTTGGGAAATGTACCTTTCTCGGAAAAATTTCTGGGGGGCATTTTTCAAAACCCGCTTTTTTTTTTCAAAAATTTTTGAAAAATTTCAGTAATCTAACAATTAATTTATTACTGAAGTCAATGAGATGGCATGAAAAATGACCAAAAAAACTCATGTAGAGATATTGTACAAAAATTGAATAGGTCCCAAACTTCCTTTCTCCCTCTTTTATCCCTCCCCCTTTTCTGTCTCTGTCCTCTCTCTCCACATTGTATGATTCATAAAAAAAGGAATTTTCTTTTAAAATTTTTTGAAATAATATTTTTGGGTAAACCCACCAAACCCGCAAAAAATTTTGGCTCCCGAGCCCCGAAATCAAACAAAACACACTCCAACCTTTCCACCCTGGCTAAGGGCCAAAAACGCTGTCTAAGGACACCCAGGTACAAAACTGTAGACCGCACAAGGCAAAAGGGAAAGGGGGGAAAAGAAATCATTTAAATGCTGCTCCACCCCTTTTGCATAACAAAAAAACATTCACATTTTTAAAACCCCATACTTTACTTTTATTGGTTTTTTTTTCACAAATTTCCCTTTTTATTTACAGCATTTCACAAAAGTGAGTACAACCCTCGTATTTTTTTTTAAATATTGAAATTTTATCTTTCCATGGGGGCAACACTGAAAAATATGAAATTTTATACAATGGTAAAGTAAATCATGTACAGCCGCATAACCATGTCAAATTTTTGTGGCCCCCCAAAAAAAACTCCACACAGCCATCAATGTTTTAAATCTGGGAACAAAAGTGAGTGCACCCCCCAGGGGAAAATGGGGAACCCAAAATTGGGCCCCAAATTGTCCCAAAATTTTTTTGTGGCCACCAATATTTTTCAGAAATGGGGCCCTTTAAATTTTCTTAGGATTTGGGGTTTTTACTAAGCTTCAAGGGTTCAGCCACTGGGGGAAAACCCCCTTCCTTGCCCCCTCCCACCTTCCGTTTGAGGATGGGCCCCCCAGTGCTTTAATTTGGGTTTAGGGGTTTGGGAAAAGCTTAGCCAGTCCAGCACCCCCATTTTCTTTAGTGGTTGTCTTGGAGGTGTATTTGGAGTCCTTATGTTTTAATTCTGCTCTGCAGCCCAGTTTCCAAAGGGAGGGGATCATGTTCTGCTTCAGTATGTCACAGTACATGTTGGCATTGATGGTTACCTCAATGAACTGTAGCTCCCCACAGCTGGCACTCATGCAGCCCCAAACCATGGCACTCCTACCATCACGCTTAACTGTAGGCAAGATGCACTTGTCTTTGTACTCCTCACCTGGTTACACATGCTTGACACCATCTAAGCCAAATAAGTTTATCTTGGTCTCGTCAGACCACAGGACATGGTTCCAGTAATCAATGTCCTTAGTCTGCTTATCTTCAGCAAACTGTTTGCGGCCTTTCTTGAGCATCATCTTTAGAAGAAGCTTCCTTCTGGGACAACAGCCATGCAGACTAATTTGATGCAGTGTACAGCGTATGGTCTGAGCACTGACAGGCTGAATCCTTTACCCCTTTAACCTCTTCAACAATGATCGCAGCACTCATACATCTATTTTGAAAAGACAATCTCTGGATATGATGCTGAGCACAAGCTCTCAGCTTCTGTGGTTGACCATAGTGAGGCCTGTTCTGAGTGGAATCTATCTTGTTAAACCACTGTATGGTCTTGGCCACAGTGCTGCAGTTTAGTTTTAGGGCGTTGACAATCTTCTTTTTGCCTAGGCCATATTTAAGTAGAGCAACAAACTTTTTTTCAGATCCTCAGAGAGTTCTTTGCCATGAGGTACCATGTTGTACTTTCAGTGATCAGTATGAGAGAGAGTGTGAGAGTGATAACACCAAATTTAACACACTTGCTCCCTATTCACATCTGTGACCTTGTAACACTAACGAGTCACATGACACTGAAAAAGGAGACTTGGTTTGTTCCTAGTCTGTTCCCTTTGTTACTTATACAGCCTGTTTACCTTGTGTTATTCTGATAAATTCACACTCTAGTCCTTCATCCACCACAGGAGAGTACCATAGAACAGATACCTTTATATAAAAGTACTTTACTTGCAACATAGGAGTGACAAAACATTATACATTACATAAAGATATAACACATGAACATTACAGTACAGATGACATACAGGACACAACCACACACAGAGCCCTCCTGTTCCTGCCTTCTCTGGACAACAGCAAATGCGCCAATAATGTGTATGTATATACAATGTATCTAGATCAAGACACTAGACACTATGCTGTCTCCGGGAACTCTATTTATTACCAAATCCACATGCAGCCAAGTTTAAATTTATTTTTACTACAAAATTAATAACTTGCAGTTAGTAGTAATATATATCATTTGTTTTTGTTGTAAAATGGTGCAGGGGAAGGGTTGTAGGAGAAGCAAACTGAGCATGTACTTACAAGACAAGCAGGTGCCGGCTTCTGATGTGTATTACTAATCCGGGTTTACTGCGCATGCCCGGAGTCATTTCTATAGCCTACAATGAACTAGAGCATAGTAGAGCTTTGATATACCGCACATGCGCGAGAAATACACGGTCAAAATTCCAGCCACCTGCAACATCATAATGATGCAACAATGGCGGCAGCCAGTGAATGGATAGGAAGAGGGGTTGCTAACCTTAGGTACGAAAACTACTTTACAGGGCAGACCTATTTCAACGTGGTCTGCCTGAGCCTGAGGAGTCAAGGTGGAGCTAGATTTGCCATTAGGGCAAAAAATGTCCAATATTTCTCAACTTACACCAGTACAATAATAAAAAGTAATTTCTGATAATTATTAAATTATATAAAATTAAATTATTTAAATTTAATAAAAAATTTTAGCATATAAAATTAATATAAAAATTTATAATATCCCAAAAATATATAAAGATCTCCTATAAAATCCATTTAAACTTAATAGAATAAACCAATTTTACATTAAATTTTACATTTTACATTAAATAACCCACTGATGTTCAGATTTTAAAATTTTTACTACATTAAATTTATTCTACATACAGCAAGAGCCAGCACAGCACAGGTCTGGCTGGGACCTGTGGTCCACCAAGCAAGATCACTACCATAGTTTATATTCTCTGACATGCTATTCTATGACTTATTTTCAACCTATCTATAGACTTTATACATGTTAGGTGCATTACTAATGCACCTAAGTTTCGTAATGCGCCTAACACATAGGCGAGGCGCGATGAACTTTAGATTCCATTTATAATCGCACAAAAACCACTTTCATACATTCAGCCGCATTATACACTGAAAAGACTTAATTCACTTCGAAGCGCCTTCCTTCATACATGTCTCCCTTTACGTCTAGTGAGCTATCGTAGCTCACAAATAATACAGGCAGAGGGGTCTATTACGCCATCTGACATCATATAGGGGGGAGTGAAGGCTTGGTCAGCACTCCCCTCTATAAGCCAAAATAGAGAGATGCTCTTTATGAGTGTCTCCTATTCTGGTGGACTCCAGCCAACCTTGGATTACATGAACAGTTTTTTTTATCTAAATGGCCACCATGAAATATGACGTTTAACTGGCCCTGGCTTCTATTCAGCTGTTTGCTAGGGGAGACAACCATTTTAAGTGGCAAGTGCTACATCTGTACCGTGACATCGAACGGGAGTCATCATTATGTACAGTCATGGCCAAAAGTTTTGAGAATGACACAAATATTATATTTTCACATGATCTGTTGCCCTCTGGTTTTTATGTGTGTTTGTCAGATGTTTTTATCACATACAGAAATACAAGTGCAATTATATAATGATTAACAAAAGCTTTTATTGACAGTTAGAATGAGTTAATGCAGCAAGTCAATATTTGCAGTGTTGACCCTTCTACTTCAGGACCTCTGCAATTCTCCCTGGCATGCTCTCAATCAACTTCTGGACCAAATCCTGACTGACTCTTGATGACTGACCACAAGTTCTCAATGGGATTAAGATCTGGGGAGTTTCCAGGCCATGGACCCAAAATCTCTATGTTTTGTTCCCTGAGCCATTTAGTTATCACCTTTGCTTTATGGCAAGGTGCTCCATCATGCTGGAAAAGGCATTGTTGATCACCAAACTGCTCTTGGACGGTTGGGAGAAGTTGCTCTTGGAGGACATTCTGGTACCATTCTTTAGTCATGGATGTGTTTTTAGGCAAGACTGTTTGGGAGCCGATTCCTTTGGCTGAGAAGCAACCCCACACATGAATGGTTTCTGGATGCTTTACAGTTGGCATGAGACAAGACTGGTGGTATCGCTCATCTTGTCTTCTCCGAACAAGCTGTTTTCCAGATGTTCCAAACATTCGGAAAGGGGATTCATCACAGAAAATGACTTTACTCCTGTCCTCAGCAGTCCACTCCCTGTACCTTTGGCAGAATATCAGTCTGTCCCTGATGTTTTTTCTGGAGAGAAGTGGCTTCTTTGCTGCCCTCCTTGACACCAGGCCTTGCTCCATGAGTCCTCACAGTGCGTGCAGATGCACTCACACCTGCCTGCTGCCAATTTCCTGATAGCAAGCTCTGCACTGCTGGTAGCCCGATTCCAAGCTGAAACACTTTTAAAGGAGACGGTCCAGGCGCTTGCGCTGGTCTTTCTTTCTTTTGGGTGCCCTGGAGCCTTTTGGCAACAAGTAACCTCTCTCCTTGAATACCTTGATGACGCGATAAGATTGTTGACTGAGGTGCAATCTTTCTAGCTGCGAAACTCTTCCCTGTTAGGCCCAGTTTTGTGCAGTGCAATGATACTGCACGTGTTTCTTTTAGAGATAACCATGGTTAACAGAAAGAGAAACAAATGATGCCAAAGCACCGCCTCCTTTGAAAGTTGACCAGTGGTGAGATTCCTTACTTAAACATGACAGATTTGATCTCCAGACATGTCCTCATCAACACCCACACCTGTGTTTAATGGAGCAATCACTGAACGATTGTTAGCTGGGTCCTTATAAGGCAGGCCTGCAATGAAGTTGAAATGTGTGTTTTGGGTGGAAAAAAGTTCATTTTCAAGGCAACTATTGACTTTGCAATTAAATGCTGTTAAGCTGATCACTTCTTAATAACATACCTGGATTAGAAAGCAATTTGCCATTATAAAACCTGATGCAGTAGACTTTGTAAAAATTAACATTTGTATCATTCTCAAAACTTTTGGCCATGACTGTAAGTTCTGTAATCGCCTAAGATTTTAAAGTTCTTCTCTTGTGTCTAGTGATCTTGTTGTGACTCCTTCTCGAAGGATAGGGAGTAAAAAATTTTGTTTTCCAAATACGTCTTGAAGACTTAAAAGAAAAAAAATAATGTATTGAAAACATATTTTAACCCATTTTACTTAGATATACTATTATTTATAGGACTGCTATTAGTAGACAATAAGCAGCCAGATGCTAGCCGGGTAGCTAGTCATATGTAACGGCTAGCGAGCAACCAAAGAATAATATACTGTCCCGACTAGAGAACCTTTTAGACTTTCCTTTCATGAAATGAGGGGTTAAGGGGAAGATCTGCTGCAAGCACATGATGCTGTCGAACGATTCTCTCCTCCTCCTTTTGTCCCAGGACATATGGGGCTCCTTTTGCAGTGTTTGTTAAGCAATCCTCTCACCGCAGGTCAGACCAGAGTAAAAAACGCCTGGATGTCTCCCAGATGTGAATTCTTTGCAGGATGAGAGAGAACTCACCCCTCCCCAATTTCCTGTCTCTGTCAGATGGAGAAAGGCTGTGTTCACTCTCCACACTCTACTTATTTTAGCTATAATATGCTGCCCAAGTGCCATGCCAAACAACAAGGTGGGCATGACCAGCGAGAACCTCAGAAAATGGAAAAAAAATTACCGGAATTCAAGTAACGGGCAAAGAATTTTTATTGTGGTCAATGCAGCTGTTCTGCAACATCTAGCTGAAGCTAATTGTCAGCAGATGTGTATGATTTTGTGTGTTATTCTAGGTCTGGAGTTTTGTTTTCTTCTTTTTTTTTTCGGTTGCCCGCATTTATCTATGCTTTTGTATTGGGTTGATGTTGAGCATCACATGTGTATATTTCTGTTTCCAAGGAATGCTGGCAACCCGGAGAAATGGGAGAGAAACCACAGCGGGATGCTTTTAAAAATTCCTTTAAAGTTCTGCAGGAGGACAAAAAATATAATATCGAGTTAGGACCAGGGGTATCATTTTCTGCACAAGGAATGTAGATTGCAAAATTAGATTAACATATCTTTGCATTAGCTCTATTAACCCTTGCACTACTTTTATGGTGCAAAATAATAACGCTCCCTGAGGTCAATATTTTTGTTATATTTATTCTATTGTTTTTTGTGTTTTGATTTTTTTATTTTTTTTTTTGTGATAATTATAAGTTGTTTGGTTTTATTGAGTTGTTTTTTGTATTTTTTTGTTTTTTAATGTCTTTTTGTTTATTGTTGTTTTCTTATTTATTTTTTTTTTTTCGTTTTTTAATTATTATTAATTTTGTTTTTTTTTTTATTATCTGTATTTTTTTTTAATTATTTTTATTTTTTTTTTTCTTGTTTTTTTTTTTTTTTTTTTTTTTTCTTTTGGGTTTTTTTTATTTGTTTTGTGTTTTGTTTATTTTGTTTTTTGTTTTTGGTTGTTTTGTGTTTTTTTTTGTGTTTTTTTTTGTTGTTTATTTTTCCTTTGTTTTTTTTCTTTGTTTTTTGCTTTTTTTATTATTTCTTTTTTGTGTTTTTTTTTTTTGTTTTTTTTTTTTTATTTATTGTTAATTTTTTCTTTTATTTTTTGTTTTTATAAGTTTTTTTTTTTATAAGATTTTTGTTTACAAAAAATAATAATAATAGTGAAAAAGTAAATTGCCCAAAATAAGAAAATTAAAAAAAATAAATGGAATATTTTTAATAAAATAACTGAATTATTGAATAAAGTAATAAAGAATCTAAACACAAAATAAGTATTAAGTAAGAAAAAAAAAATAGAAAAAAAATAATTTGAAAAAGGGATAAAAGTAAACTAAGAGTAAATATCAATATAGGAAAAAAAACATAAAAGGATATAAACGAGAAGAAAAACCCCTCCCTCACCTCCGCACACCCCCACTGCACCGCCCCGAACCACCCCCATCCACACCCCGCCCCCTCCCCCAGATCTCAAGCCATACCCCGCACCCCGCAAACCAGGACTACGATATGTCACCTACTCCGAACCAACATCCCAACCCACCCCCTCCGCCCCCATACACCCCGCCACCACCCCGCACCCCACACCCCCCCCGACGCCACACCCCCCCGCTCCCCACCCCTCCCCCCCACTGCCCCCCCATCCGCCCAATCACTACGTCAAACCAACACTAAAAATCAAACACACCTCTCGAACAGGATCAGATTACAAACACCAATCATCCCAATACCTCTTAAGCCCCATACTATGAGACGTTCCAAGCAAACCTCCTAATTAACACACAGTCACCAAGCCCTCACCCGCATCCCCGCCATTACCAGTACAATCCTTCAAGTAATGAGCAAAAAAATTGCAGTGTAAACCAGAAACCAGTAGCCTCAGCACAGTACACGCCCCAATCCAAAAATGTACTCTAATCGAGGGCCAGATTGTGCCAGTGATTTAGGCATGTTTAAGGATGTCTGTGACAAACAGAGCTATTATATTATACCACATTTACATACAGAATTTACAAAGAAGCTTGTGTCAGGGGTAGGAATAAATTCACTGGACCCCAGAGCGGTGGTATAAGCCATGTCAGGGAGTGGGGTCTAAGAAGCCTTCCCGTCTTCGCCAGAGCCCGCCGCAAGGCTGGTTGGATTTGTGCAGTGGGAGACTCCCAGGTAACCACCTCTTGCGGTGGCAATCAGGGTGTAGCATGTTACAAAATCGGTAGGCTAAAACATAGTCTGAGATAGGCAGAAAGGTCAGGGCAGGCGGAAGGCAACATGGTAAGGATGAACAGGCAGGAAGGTCTGGTACATGGAATAACGGATAAGAGCAACTCTCTCGCTCAAAACACCAACTATAAAAACACCAAAGATCTGGCAGGAAGAAGAGGGAGAGGTAACAAGATATCGGACCTGCGACCGTATACAACAGAGGGCAGGGATGAGGAGAGGTGAGTGAGAAGTGCTGAGGGAGCAAAGAGATATAGAGGGAAATGTATTAAAGGGATTTTGCCATCTCGTAAAATCCTCTCTAAGTTTAGCTCGTACCTCCTTATGAGCTAGAGCTTCATTGAATGGTGAGATGCGCAGCTCTTCCTCATAAATTTCTATGGCAATTCCAAACATATCTGTGCACACTCACCCAACTATATTCAGTACTTCCTTAGAAATGAAAAGGGAGAATTGTGCAAGTGTGTTGCCATCTTCTTGTTCTCTGAAACTGCCTCATAACAAGCTGGATTCAAGGAAGATTTTACAAGATAGTAAATCCCCTTTAAGACCAGCATTTCATCTGCCAATCTTAAAGGGGTGTTCCTGTCTCCTAACTTCCAGGTTAAGAGATGGAGCTGAGGTGGTCACAGAGAACAAAGAAGTGGCCATGATAACATTGTTCTCCAAGTTCTCCTTAATGGGAATTCTGAATACAGCCAAGTGAGTGTGTATTCTCTGCACTAGCTTGTTCCTATTATCTTAGGAGGCCAGGATATCTCTAATAAAATGTCTGCCAAATGTATGAAGAGGCGCAGACCCTCGGGGGGGGGGGGGGGGGGGGGGGGGGGGGGGGGGGGGGGGGCCCCACCTTAATAAATAAGTTTGGTGCATCTTTTAGTGTCCATGTGCTACAGGCTGGTAACTTGCGTAGCTACAATTAGCACCACTTTCTGGTGTGATAGCAGATATATTGGTTCCCTTCCACTAGGTCTCATTCACTTTTTCAAAACACAAGATGGGTGTGAAGGTAAAAAAAAGGCACACATAGTAAGATAAATGTATCTCTATGTGCTTTTCATAAAATTAGTTCAATAAATGTAGCCCTAGATAATTTTCAGGCTTCCTTCACACATTTTTTGCATTTAGCTTGTAAAAAACAAGATGAATTGAATTTATTCTTTCAAGTATTTTTTGGAAGCATTCTTTTTTTCATACATTTTCTCACATGCACTTTTTTTTTTAGGACATTTTCAAGTCTCTAAGAGAAGGCTACATGAAATCACTACAAATACCATACCTAAAGGATGCCGTGATAAAAAAAAAAACGCAAAGGAGCCAAAATACTCACAAAAAAGGAGCAAAAAACCAAGAACAAAAATAATTTTATATTCCACTATTGGCTTTTGGTCAACATCTGGCTGCATTTGTTGTATGTTTTTTTCCTGCAAAAAATCTGAAAAACCTAGAAAAACAGCAAGAGAAAATGACAAACAAAATGCTGCTTTTTTTCTAAAAGCGCATAAAAACCATAAAAAATAACCCTGGATGACCGCTTATAACTATGTGTTCAAATAGTTTTTTTTCATGTGTTTTTTTTGCCATGTAGTAGACGCATATTACGTGCCAAAATGCTCATCATAAACACTCCTTAAAAGTGTTCTATTGTCGTCAATGGACGTATGCACCACTGTGCACATGGTGCATATTTTAACACTTTAATGTTTGAAGGAAAAACGTGATTTTAAAAATATATGTCTTCCACTACATTATAGGAGCTCAGCTACAATGTTAAGGGTGTGCCTGTCCACAAGCTTGTTGACTGTTTTCAATACGAAGCAGCAGAACTGTCAATGTACCTGTCATCTAAAACAGGACCAGGTTCTAAGTTCCAGTAAAAGCAAAGTAATTTAGTTATATAGAAAGACCTAAAACTTCTCACAATTGAGGGCTTCCCACATGTTTATCTACTCTAGGCTATTTTCTGTGAGCTAAGAACGTCAGCAGCAGAATTCTTTCTTCTATCCTCAGGGGGGTACTGGTTCTCATTGAAGAGACCCAGCTGGTGTAAAGAGACTTACAGGCAATGCTACATGGGGGAAAAAGTATGTAAATTAGTTCTCCTCTAGAAGGGCCAAAACTGTCTCTCTAGTGCCACCTATAGGTAGCTATCCTGTAAATCAATGTTCAACTCACATGAGAGTCTTGAACATAACTATGGAACTTCTGAAGGGAGCTAATTTGTATTATCTTCTATCCTTATAGTGTGTGGTTGTGTATTGTTGAAGGTAAGGCTATGTCTACACTGCATCGGACAAAAAACGGCCAGAAAGCGGCCGTTATTTTTTCCAATGCAGGACCATGGTTTTTGTCACGCTTTGCGCAAAAAACGTGATCGTTTCTCGTTTTTTTGCCGTAACCTATACAGTTGTATTGTATGGAAAGACGGCAAGAAAACTAAAAGTGCCCCGCATTCTACAACATGTTGTATAGTACGGTGGCGCCAGAAGACGAGTGGGAGAAAAGACGAGCTTTGGAGACTGCAGCCGTCAATGGGGCTGCACGAACGATCGTATCTTTGGCGCGTTTAAAAAACTAAAAGCACCGAAGATACGATCGTAATGCTGTGCAGTGTAGACACAGCCTTAGAGGTATCAACCTGAAGTTCAGACTTTTTAGGTAACAGATTGCCTTGACTTTATGTATTTGTAGCAAATGCAAAATATTAGGTCTGTTCAGCTCTTTGCCTGGATGTCAACAAATATTTTTCAAAGATCTCGAAAATTCAGAGAAATTTAACTAATTACATTGTCAAGTTTTCATTTCTTTTATATCACATCTAAGCTTTTATATCACAAGAAAAAACAAACAGAAAAACTGCTTTAATGGAAGCAGTCGAGCTACCAAACATTTTTTACAGTGGATCTGATGAGTGTATGATTGGAATATCAAGCAGTTCTAGAGGATTGCCGTCACAGCGGAGCTCCCGTGTCTGCGTAACATTTCTTTAAAATTTTTTAGACATTACAAACCATGAAAGCTATTTATTTATGTCTCTTGATCATCTCATACTGGAAGCTAAAGTCTTAAGATGTTGGTTGGTTGGAGGCAGAAATACTACTGACATCATGAAAGTGTAGGAAAAAGGAAAGATCTAGGATAGAAGCAGATAAATAACTTGTGTCGTTGTATTTATATTGAGTGTCAGAATGTATACAGTGCATTTTACTGGCAAAACGGGAGAAGAGGTTTTCTTTAGACAGATCAAAATATATAGTTTGCAAATGTATATACAAATGTTGGATCTTTCTTCTAATGGCTTCCATTAGACAAAATAATATATTTATTGTTTTTAAAGTTCAAAAAGTGGTAAACTCAGTTGTAAGCATCTTATTAAAAGGTATCAAGTCATAAATCAATCCAACATACATCAACAGGACAAAATGACATTGTGGAGGCCTGAAATGTAGCCAATATGAAGTGCAAAACACATTCAGCAATGGCCCAAGTGCTGACAATTACTCACACATATATGTAAATTTAAATTAGTTAAAAATTGGTCTCGGCTCAAAGATTAAAAAAAAATAAAAAATATCTTACCCAAACTAAGATCTGTTCTGGTTTTGGTGATATATAAACAGCAGGTTAAAAAGTAATGAACATGTCACCAATTTGCTAAGTATATATATTTCTAAAGAAGCTACTGACATGTCAGTAGAGTTCACCAGATGTTGGTAACAACCCATCTAATCCTCAGAGAAAGAAATAAAACAATAGATCTCCATAAAGTTATGTGTAATTGTAAGAGACAGAGTGGTGTAATGGCGGCATCCCAACTGCATCTGCCCATGACAACCACCCTTAAGAGTTCATTTGAATTGCGGGGACAAGCACAGTGTTTGAGACGTGTGGTGCACTGGCGATAATCAATTGATGTGACAACTGTTCTGGCAGTAATGAGGCTTTTACTCTCGTTCACAGCAGCTGTTGCAGTACATACAGTGCGCTCGTGTAATGCACACAGGCAGCTAACGTGGGGTCCTTCTCTTGCCCACCTCACTGCTCTGCCGGACCGCTTTCAGTGGCTTCCTCGATTATGGCTCAGGCCTTATGATCTGCTGAACTTCTCAATGCTCCCCGGATCCGATGCCTTTCCTCTGGAATCACTGATTCTAGAGTGGGGACATACATTATTAAATGCGTGTTTGGATCCGTCTATCGGACCCTAAACTGACCCAAACCAGCATCAAAAAATAGCAGTGTGTTTTACATTGCTTGCAATTGTAATGGTTTGGTGGATTCACTGGACCACCGCAAGTGATGATAGTTAAGCCACACCAGGGAGCGGAGTCTAAGAAGCCCCCGGTATTCACCAGAGCCCGCCGCAAAGCGGGATGGACTTGCTGCGGCGTGAGGCTACCAGGTCGCTACCCCTGACATGACTTGCTTGCAATGGCGGCCGGGGTAATGCGAGGTTCAGAAACGTAATCCAGAAGAGTAGTCAGGGACAGCCCGGAGGTCAAGGCAGGCGGCAGAGGTTCGTGGTCAGAGACAGGCAAATGGTCAGGGCAGGCGGCAAACAGGCAAGGTCAGGAAACGTAGCGGAACGGACTGGTACACGGGTAATCAAACAGAACTCCAAACTCTCTCTAGACAAGGTAACGCACACCAACAATCTGGCAGAGAGTGCTGGGGGCATATTCCTTATATAGGACCAGCGGCCGGCAATTGACCAAATTACCGGCGCACTGGCCCTTTAAATCCAGACCAGCCGTCGCGCGCGCACGATCTAGGCGGCGGGTACGCACGCGGCGGCCGGGACAGGCAGGAGCAGCATACACAGGAGCGAGGACGGGTAAGTGGCCCGGCGCAGGACCTCGGGTAGCAGGGGGATGGTCGCGGGCAGCTGTGGCACCTGCGCCGAACCCCTTGCGGGCAGGGGGGCAGAGGCGCCCGCACCAGCCCCCATGACATACCCCTTCTTAGGTCTCCCCCTCCTTTTTAGGAACTTAGAGAGGAGGTCAGGTGACAGATTGGCCTCAGGTTCCCACGAACGCTCCTCAGGCCCGAACCCCTTCCAATCTATAAGAAAGAACCGCTTCCCCCTCACTGTTCTTTCCGCCAGCACCTCCTTGACCTCAAAGATGTTATCAGAGTTGGCCACAGGAGAAGGCGAGACAGATCCACGGGAGAAGCGATTCAGAACCACCGGTTTGAGGAGAGAGACATGAAAGGTGTTCGGGATACGCAGAGTGGAAGGCAAGCAAAGCTTGTACGACACCGGGTTTAGTTGCCGAAGTACCACAAAAGGGCCAAAATACTTAGGGCCTAACTTGTAACTGGGCACCTTGAAGCGAATGTACTTGGCAGATAACCAAACCCTATCACCCCGCTTAAATATGGGCTGAGGTCTCCGGTACCTGTCAGCCTGGGCCTTGGTGCAAGCGGAGGCCCATAGATGGGCCTGTCGTGTGACTTGCCAAAGTGCCTTGATGTCCTGTACTTGGGCATCTTTGGCATGGAAATTAGATGAGGTTGCCAGAGGGAGAGGCGGGCGGGGATGTAGCCCAAATACAACAATATTGTTAGAGGCTCCAGAAGACTCTGAGTCTAAGGAATTATATGAAAATTCTGCCCAGGGGAGGAGTTCAGACCAGTTATGCTGACGGGCGGAAACAAATTGACGTAAATTGGTTCCTAAAACTTAGTTGACTCTCTCTACCTGCCCATTGGTTTGAGGGTGATATGCAGACGAGAAATCCAGCTGAACCTGCAACTGAGCACACAGAGCCCACCAGAATTTTGACACAAACTGGACCCCCCTATCCGAGACGATATGCAATGGGAGCCCGTGTAGCTGAAAAATGTGGTGGAAGAAGAGCTGGGCCAGCTGGGGTGCAGAGGGTAACCCGGGCAGGGGAACAAAGTGAGCCATCTTTGAAAATCTACCCAGATGACTGTGTTTCCAGAGGAGGCCGGGAGGTCAGTAACAAAATCCATGGCAATATGGGACCAAGGTCTTTCTGGCACCAGAAGAGGCAGAAGCAGACCCGTGGGTCTGAGACGAGGGACTTTGTTACGGGCACAGGAGGTACAGGCCAGGACAAAGTCTCTAACGTCTTGAGCGAGAGTGGGCCACCAATAGTAACGAGAGATCAACTGAACGACTTGTGGACCCCAGGATGTCCCGCTGTTCGTGAGGAAGGTCCCCATTTAAGGATTCGAGGCCGCAAGGCAGGATGGACGTAGGTCTTCCCAGGGGATAGATGTTGAAGATCCACAGGAGCCGCCGTGAGGAGCCGTTCAGGAGGAATTATGTGCTGCAGAGGCGGCTCAAGGCCCACAGTGTCCGGGGATCTAGAGAGAGCATCCGCCCCGATGTTCTTTTCGGCTTGCCGAAAGTGAAGGAGGAAGTTAAAGCGGGCGAAGAAGAGCGACCACCGGGCTTGCCGAGGATTCAATCGCTGAGCAGATTGGAGATACATGAGATTTTGTGATCGGTGAAGATCCCAATTGGATGGCGAGCCCCCTCCAGCAAGTGTCGCCATTCTTCTAGGGCTAACTCTATGGCCAGTAGTTCACGATCGCCGATAGTATAATTTCGTTTGGCAGGAGTGAAGGTCTTGGAAAAGAAACCACAAGTACGCAATCTCCCAGAGGAAGACATTTGAAGAAGGACAGCGCCGACACCTGCTGAGGAGGCATCCACTTCTAGGACAAATGGACGCTGCGGGTCCGGGCGAGACAGAACAGGAGCTGAAGCGAATGCTGCTTTAAGACGATTAAAGGCTTCTTGGGCTTCGGGAGGCCAGGATTTGGGGTTAGCATTCTTCTTTGTGAGGGCTACCAGTGGGGCCACCAGCGTGGAGAATTGCGGGACGAACTGCCGGTAATAGTTTGCGAACCCCAAAAAACGCTGGATGGACCGGAGACCCACCGGTCGGGGCCACTGCAGGACCGCTGAAAGCTTGGAGGGATCCATCTGGAGACCTTGATCCGAAACGATGTACCCTAAGAAGGGCAACGAGGTGCGTTCAAACAGGCATTTCTCCAGTTTGGCATAAAGCTGGTGGGTACGGAGACGTCTGAGCACCTGGCGGACGTGGTGGCGGTGAGTCTCTAGATCTGGAGAGAAGATTAAAATGTCGTCCAGATAGACGATAACGCAGATGTAGAGAAGGTCGCGGAAGATCTCGTTGACGAAGTTCTGGAACACAGCCAGAGAGTTGCAGAGACCGAATGGCATGACGAGATATCCGAAGTGGCCATCACGGGTATTAAAGGCCGTTTTCCATTCGTCGCCTTCCCGGATACGAATCAAGTTGTAAGTTCCGCATAAATCCAATTTTGAAAAAAAAATTTGCGCCACGTAGGTGATCAAACAGCTCCGAGATCAGAGGCAGGGGGTATCGATTTTTTATCGTGATTTTATTGAGTCCACGATAATCGATACAGGGCCAGAGAGTTCCATCTTTCTTTTCAACAAAGAAGAATCCAGCCCCCACAGGCGAAGAGGACTTGCGTATAAAGCCTTTACGGAGATTCTCCTGAATATACTCCGACATCGCCTTGGTTTCCGGGACAGGAAGAGGGTAGACTCTGCCTCAGGGAGGAGTAGTACCGGGTTGCAGGTCAATAGGGCAGTCAAACGGCCGGTGCGGAGGAAGCGTTTCGGCTTGTCTTTCGGAAAAGACGGCGGCTAGATCCTGGAAAGGAGCGGGCAGACCTGGCAGAGGCTTCATAGGCTTTATAGAGGCGGAATGTAGAGCAGGACGGAGTACAGAGAGGCATCGCGAGTGGCATGCGGGCCCCCAACGGACAATTTCGCCTGTGTTCCAGTCCAGGGTCAGAGCATGCTCTTGCAACCAAGGAAGGCCCATTAGGATTTCAGAAGAAGAGCGAGGCAGACCGAGAAGTTTCAGAGTCTCTTTGTGTAGAGCGCCTATCTGCAAGGTGAGGGGCGCAGTGCAGAACTGAATAGCATCCTTAAGGCATTCGCCACTGACAGAGGAGACGAACATGGGTTTCTGCTGAGGGGTCACCGGGAGACGAAACTTGGACACCAGCGCGTGGCTGATAAAATTTCCAGCGGACCCCGAATAAAGGAAGGCGGTGGCTTGGAAGGTGCTGTCCGGCGAAATACCACAGAGTACGAAAAATGGTCAGACGGGGAGAGGCCGCACTGACACCTAGGGATGCCTCTCCTGTGAGCCCTAGGTGCGAGAGTTTCCCAGGCGCACCGGACAGTCGCCAATGAAGTGGCCAGAACCGCCACAGAAGAAGCATAGCTGCCTCAGACGATGCTGCGAGCGTTCTTCCTGGGTCAGGTGGGCTCTCTCGACCTGCATGGGTTCATCCTCAGGAACCATTGGCGGAGGAAGTGGAGGTTGTTGAAAAACGGGAGCCAGACGAGGTAGCCGGCGTGGTCAGGTGACCTCCCGTTGGAGGCGGAGCTCTTGTTGTCTCTCAGCGAACCGTATGCCGACTTGGGTGGCCAACCGAATCAGTTCGTCCAGAGTGGATGGCAGGTCCCGACCAGCGAGCTCTTCCTTAATGCGCCCAGAGAGGCCTTGCCAGAAGGTTGCCACCAGCGCCTCATTGTTCCAGTCCAGTTCAGAGGCTAGGGTGCGGAACTGCACGGAGTACTGACCCACAGTAGAGTCGCCCTGGCGGAGACGGAGCAGAGCTGCGGCAGCGGAGGAGGTGCGGCCAGATTCCTGGAAGACGGTGCGGAACCCCTGAAGGAAGGCTTGTTGATTCGCTGTCAAAGGATCTCCTCGGTCCCATAGCGGAGTGGCCCAGGCCAGAGCTTCGCCCGTTAGGAGGCTAATTATGAAGGCCACCTTAGCCCGCTCGGTAGGGAATTGATGCCCCAACATCTGAATGTGGATTGAGCATTGACTGATGAAGCCTCTGCACTTCTTTGGGTCTCCATCGTAACATGAAGGGAGCAGCAGATGCAGAGAAGGTCCTGGTGCAGGAGCAGGTAGAGCCATGGCTGCAGGAGCAACTGGTGCTGGCGGCAGCCGAAGGCGGAAGTAGACGGGCCGCGAGGTTCTGCATCATGGCCGCGAGCCGGTCAATACGCTGGCTCTGCTGTGCGACGGCCGTTGTAACGTCCCGGAGTTCGGGCAGAGGTACCCTGGCGGAATCCATGGCCAGATTGTACTGTAATGGTTCGGAGGATTCGCTGGACCACCACAAGTGATGATAGTTAAGCCACGCCAGGGAGTGAAGTCTAAGTAGCCCTCGGTATTCACCAGAGTCCGCCGCAAAGCGGGATGGACTTGCTGTGGCGTGAGGCTACCAGGTTGCTACCCCTGACGTGACTTGCTTGCGATGGCGGTCGGGGTAATGCGAGGTACAGAAACTTAATCCAGAAGAGTAGTCGGGGACAGGCCGGAGATCAGGGCAGGTGGCAGAGGTTCGTGGTCAGAGACAGGCAAATGGTCAGGGCAGGCGGCAAACAGGCAAGGTCAGGAAACATAGCGGAACGGACTGGTACACGGGTCATCAAACAGAACTCCAAACTCTCTCTAGACAAGGTAACGCACACCAACAATCTGGCAGAGAGTGCTGGGGGCGTATTCCTTATATAGGACCAGCGGCCAGCAATTGACCAAATTACCGGCGCACTGGCCCTTTAAATCCAGACCAGCCATCGCGCGCGCGCCCTAGGCAGCGGGTACGCGCGTGGAGGCCGGGACAGGCAGGAGCAGCGTACACAGGAGCGAGGACGGGTAAGTGGCCCGGCGCCGGACCTCGGGTAGCCGGGGGATGGTCGCGGGCAGCCGCGGCACCCGCGCCGGACCCCTGCGGGTAGGGGGGCGGCCGCGAGGGGCAGCGGCGCCCGCGCCAGCCCCCATGACAGCAATGGTAAACAAGCATCGGCGTTCAGACAAGTGATTACCCATGTGTGTTTAATTGCGTCTTTTGGATCCGTTCAAAGAATTGACATGTCAATTCTTGATCCGAAAGATACAGCAGGAGCCCTATTTAAAACTAAATGGTGCGATCCTGCTGCAGCCAAAACGCATCCAAATACACACCTGCATGTTGGATCCGTGTTGGATCCGATCTATGCCTTGTTTTTGGATGTGATTTTCGGATCAAAAATCGGATTCAAAAACGCCCTGTGAACATACCCTAATTGTCACCAACTGCAGCTTCCTCCTCCGCACAAACTGGTCTTCCGTCTCCTCAGCCCATCTCCACCCCTCAAGCTTGCTCTCATCGAGAGCTATAATTACCTGCTCTTTCTACCAGCACACAATATGCACCTGGGGAAAGAACTGACATGTCAGTTCGGGGAGAATTACGCGCCGGGGAGAATGAATGTCAGTGAGAGCTTCAGAGGGGCGTGCTGGCCAGCGTACCTCTCTGAAGCTGTGGGTGTATAGCGGCGTGTACAGTATGCGCTGCTACACGCTGTTCACACTGCCGTTGTGAACATACTCTGTCACCAACTGCAGCTTCTCCCTCTGCACAAGTTGCCCCCCTGTCTCCTCAGCCCAGCGTCACCACTCGAGCTTGCTGATTGGCTGCCCAGCTCCTCCTGACTCACAGATACACAGGCCCAAAGTGCCTGCCTGAAGGGTGCATTTGCATGGTAAAGACCAAATACCGGTCGGAAATGCCGACCAATATTTGGCCTTTTTTGGCACACAAGGGGACGGCTTTTTTACACAGTTTGCGGATTCAAGCCCTACCCCTTCGCACCCACATGTTCATGTTCTGGCCAAAAACTGGGTGGAAGAATGAACATGTTCTAAGTTTTTTGGACTGTTAGCGGTGTAAGAAACCATCCAGCGGAAAATCCGTGCAGTGGGGACTGCTGCACGGATTTTCCATTGAGGTCTAGGAAGGAGAGTTGCTTGTCGGTTTTCAGACGGTTTATAAAACCGCAAACCGTCTGAAAAACCGACAAATAACCAGTGTCGTGGGGACAAGCCCTAACAGTTCCCTTGCCATAACCAGGCCACCCTACTCCCTGGTTTCCCATGGCAACCCATTACTGTTAACAACCCAATACAAGTATAACCCCTTACATAATTAACGGAAATGACACAGAGAAAAAGTATTGAACACATGAAGAAAGAGAGGTGCAAAAGGCTTTGGAAAGTAACTGCACCAGCTGAAATCTTTCAGTAATTATAAAGCAATCCCGCCACTTAGTGAAAAATAAAATCAGCTGGTTCAACTGATAGCTTATATAAAGAAGTCTCATTACCAAAGTGCTACACAAGAAACATTTCATGAGGGGTAATTGTTGCAAAACATACTGATGCCATTGGTTACAGAAGAATTTTTAAGCTACTGAAGATTCCAGTGAGCACTTTTGGGGCCATAATCCGGAAGTGGAAAGAGTATAATTTCATCATAAACCAGCCAAGACTAGGTGCAAGATTTCAGATAAAGAAGCAAAAAGAATTATCAGAAAACTTGGAATCAGCAGGTACAATTATTTCAAAGAGAACAATAAGTAATGCTCTCAGCTTCATGGCCTGTATGCACGCTCACCACGCAAGACTCCATTGGTGAACAAAAAATATGTTTAAGTATGTTTAAAATTTGCTCAACAACATTTAGACAAGTCTATGAAATACTGGGAGAATATAGTCTGGTCAGACAAGACCAAATCAAACTCTTTGGATGCCATAATACACACCTGAGGTCAAAGGTAACTGCATATCACCCCAGAAACACCATGCCAACAGTGAAGTGTGGAGGTGGAAACAACATGGTGTGGGGCTGTTCTTCAGCATACGGCACTAGCAAACTTTATATAATTGAAGGAAGGATGAATGGATAAATGTACAAAGACTTTCTTGATAAAAATCTGCTGCCATCTACCAGGAGGAAGAAGATGAAATGAGGGTGGATGTTTCAGCAAAATAATGATCCCACACTGTCAGGGACGGTCAGGGACACACACACAGACAAGTGGGCCCTGACTCTGATCCCAGCCCCTGTCCCTGCCTTTTGGGGAACCCGACTCCTTAACAGGCCGGCCCCAACCGGAAGACTGATAGCTGCACTGAGATAAGTGCGACACAGACAGGACAAACAGACACCAAACAAAAAGCGTAGTCGGGCGGTCCAAAGTCAGCAACAGTTCGGGTAGCGAGGTACAGAGGCGTGAGACAAAGAGGGTAACTGGGGGCAGTCCAAAGTCGATAACAGTACGGGCAGCGCGGTACAGAGACGTGAGACAGAAGGGGATAACCGGGGTCCAAAGCCAAAGGTCAGGAGAGCACAGAAACCCAAAGAAGCAAATACGGCGAATTACAGGGAATAACCTATAGCAGGCAAGGATTGAAGGAAGTGGTGGCTATAAATAGGGAAGGGGAGGAAACAGAGCAGAGGTGATAGGGAGCAGAACCTGTCAATCACCGAGAGAACAGATTAACCCAGAGAGTGCTGGAAAGTTCCTGGCCACGGGCGTTGGCCAGGATTCAATTAAAGTCCAAGAAAGAAGACAGTGTTCACACATGATAAAGCAAGGCCGCAGTTATGGTCGCAGCGGCCCTCGCCGATGACCAGAGCCAGACGACACGAACGTGACAGTACGCCCCCTTCTATGAGGGGCCACCGGACCCTCCTTAGATCCCCCTGGTTTGGAGGGGTTAGCTTGGTGGAACTTTTCCACAAGTCTGGGGATGTGCAAGTCCCTAGCTGTCATCCACATCCGCTCCTCTGGACCATACCCTTTCCAGTGAACTAGGTATTGGAGAGCGTTCTGGACTCTGCGGGAGTCAATTATATGCTCAATTTCATATTCTAACTCCCCTTGTATGACCACAGGGCGAAGAGGGTGACGACCAATCACAGCAGGAATGTACTTTTTAAAGGAGTTGTCTCCCTTCAGAGTTTCAGAGAATGCATGAATGAAATACTCTGTCACTTCCTGGTTCGGGGACGGGACTATTTGCATACAGCTTGTGCTTGTAAAAGCTCTGTGCCATGCTGTGCTTTCAGAGGGCTAATTAGATAGATTGTTTCCCAAAATATAACAGGACTTTTTCTGACCCCCAAAAGAAACCCCTAATTCCCAGTTCTTTTTAATTTTACATAAACAAGTTTTTTTGGGCTGAGCAGACGGGGGACCTGTGTGATGATTTTCATCCTTTTATCTCTTTGAAAAAAACAGGGGGGGGAAAAAGGGTTTCCCAGGTCAGTTACTGGGGGAAAAGCCAGGGGGGGTCAAAAATTTTCACTTGTATTTTTTTTTTCCTTTGGGGGAAAACGAGGGAACAAAGCAATATTTTTGGGAAAAAATGTCTTTTTTTTGTGTTCCCTACTTTTGAAGCTATTTTTTTGTACCCGAGACAACCCCTTTAAGTAAAGATTTGTAAAAAACACAGTTTGAATGCGGAGGGAATTGGGAAAGGTTTATCTAAAAAGTTTAAGGGTTAACAATTTCAGAGAAAAACAAAGGGGAAACCAAAAAACCCGAGGGGCAAAACTTAGTAGATGGGACCCGAAGGTGGAGTTTTTTTCGTGGGAGTCCCACCTTGTCCCCGACAGCATATTCAGGCCCGGGTGACGTTTTTTTTGCTTATTTAAATTGTTGTTGTTGGGCTTTTTCTGAGTCTGGGCGACCCCTTTGCCCAGCCCTGTGCCCATCATTGATGGGGGTTTTTTCGGAAGAGAACTTAGATTCGCAAACCTGTTCTGCGGAGTACCGGGGTTGAAAGCTTTAATTACTTAAAAGGGGGAAAATTGGGTTGGGAATTCTCGGGGATTGTTTAGGGGAAAACTGGGCCCCATAGGCAAAAACTCACCCCAAATTCCCCCTGACATTGGTAACAAAAAACATCTAAGATATTGTTTAGTGATGTTTAAAAGTTTTTCAGTCTGCCCCTTAAAATTTCGGGGTGGAAGGCAGGGAGAAGGAAAAAAGAGATCCCTTAATCTCCCACAAAAACCCCCCAGAACCTTGACACAAACTGTACCTCTCTTTTCGACAAAAATTTACTGGAAGGAATACCATGAAGTTTTCAGATTGCGAAAAAATTCGGCGGGGGTTTTTGGGGTGATGGTAACTTCTTTAGAGAAATTTAAGATGCACTTTTAGGGGAATCGGCCCACCCCCCACCCAAATTCCAACTTCCCCTTTTAAAAAGGGGGAAGGGGGGTAATAAAACCCATATATTTGGGGGGACCATGGCCTATTGGGCAACGGGGAGGGTGCAAAAACCCTTCAGGAAGTTCCCGGGGGTCCCTTTTGCCCTGGCACAATTTTCCCAAAAGCAGTAAAAAATTTTTTCCGGGGACTTTACGCTGCCACAAAGGGCCCAAAAAATGGTACGAGACAGGAAGACCCGGTCCCCGTGAGGGCCAGGAGCCTGACGGGAATGAGGAGGGGAAACCTCCCCCAAAGGATTTTCAAAGGAGGGGCCCATGGAACAAAGATTTTTCCCGGGGGGGACGGGGGGGGGGCCGAGCCTTGTTTGATTTTCCCCAAATCGCAGAGACTAATCAGGGGGTAAGGGTGGCAAAAATTACTCCCGGGCGGGATATTTTGGGGTTTCTCCCCCGAGATTTTCACTTATCCCAAAAGCTTGGGGACAAGGCGTCGGCCAAACCCATTTTTTCCCCCTGGCGATAGCCACCAAAAAATTAAAACCTAGAAAAAAAACAAACCCCATCGTGCTTGGGGGGGGTTTCCCAACCATTTAGATTTTAAAGATCCCAAAAGATTTTTATGGCCCGAAAGAACAGTCCCCCTATGTCGGCCCCCCCCCAGAAGGGGCCTCCACTCTTCAAAACCCCTTTTTAAATGGCTAGCATTTCCCCGGTTACCAATATCGTATTTGACCTCCCCGGGGGGAGAATTTTCGGGAGAAAAAAGGAAATGGGTCGAAGATTTTTTTTAAGGTTCAGTTCCCTGGGAAGGACGGCTCCCCCCCCTTGTTTCAGTTGGGTCCCCCTCAACAAAAAAAGGTTTTGGTTCAGGATTGGGGGGAAACCAAGACAGGTGCAGAAGTAAAACCCTTTTTTTCACGGTACGAATGCTTGTTCGGCTTCAGGGTCCGGAGGGGGGGGGCACCCCCTTTTTTAAATTTTAAAAATCAGTGAGGGGTTTAACAATCAAGGAGAAAATTTTTGAAAAAATTTGGGGATTAATTAGAAAAAACCTTTAAAAAAACAGGGGTTTCTCTTTCAAGGTATTAGGTCTCACCCACTGTGTGAGGGCCCCAAAAACCCTTTTGTGGGTCCATACTTAAAAGAATTGGACAAAGTAGGGTACCCCAAAAAACCCTTTATCTTGGACTCCCAACAGACATTTTGACAGTTTGGCGCTTTTTGATTTTTTACGGGAAAAATGGGAGGACCTCCCTTACATGTTTCCCAAAGAGGTCTTAAACCGGGGGAAAAAATTTTGGGTGTCATCTAAGTAAACAATTTCAAAAAGCCGAGAAGGTCCCTTTTTGATATCATTAACAAATGGGTTTGGAAAAACGGCTTGGGGCTTTTCAAAAAACCCAAAAGGGATGACTAGGTTTTCCCAAATGCCCCTCGGGGTAAAAAAAAAGCCTTTTTCCATTCGTCCCCCTCACAGATCCGGATTAGATTGTATGCCCCCCGGAGATCAAAATTTTTGGGAAAAACCTGGGCACGGGAAAATGGCTTTAAAAGATTTGGGTTTAGGGGGGTGGTGCTTTGGGCTTTTTTAGTGACTTATTTAAGCTCTCCCGTAGTCAAAACAGGGACGGAGGCCTCCATCCTTTTTTTTGACAAAAAAAAAACCAGCACCCAACCCGGGGAGGGGATGGTCGTTTTTTGACTTTTTTCCCGGCTTTCTTTTTATTTATTGACACATAGATTTTTCCTTTCCGGGGGTAGATAAGTTGAAAATACGACCCCTTTGGCAACTTGGCCCCTGGAAAAAAGGGGCTTTAGGGGCAATCATATGGCCCCATGCGGCGGGAGGGTGTTTCCCCAACGGTTTTTTAAAGACGTCTTCAAAATCCCGGACCCAAGTCAGGCCCTAGTTTAATTATCTTTTTTAGAAACACCAAGGACTGTACAGTCTTTAAATGGGACCACATGTTCCCCCCCTTTTCCAATCAAACAGTCTTTAGTCAAAACAGGATTATGAAGGCGTAACCGGGGAAGCCCAAAAAAATATCAGTAGTAAGTTCTCCCTTTTCGAAAAAAAAAACAATTTTTCGGCATGCAGGCACCCAAAAATTCAACGTAATTTCCCGTGGGGCGGTTTTTTTCTTTTTCCCTTTTTAAAGGGGGTTGAGTCAGCACCTGAAACCGAAAAAAGGGAAAAATTTAAAAGGAATTAGTTCTTTCCCCCAAGGCTTGGGCCCCAGTTATGCTTTAAAGAAACCCCATCGGTGCTCCTGAAACGATATGGCTTTACACACAAAAAACTTTGGGCCCCGGGAAAATTTAAAGGGTTTTCCCGCAAAGGGAAAACTTTTTATCCCAATTAAGGGGTAAACCCGTATGCCCGAGTTTTCCTTCTTTTCTGTCCTTCAGGCGTTTGCCATCTCCCCCGGTGATTTGTGGGTCGGGGAGCTCCTCAGAAAATGGCCCGGGGCTCCCCCACAGTAAAACACAAGGCATTGTTCCCCCGTTTTCCCCCTGATAGTGCCGGGCGCGAAGGGCCCCAACCCATGGGGGTTCCCCTCCCCAGCCCCCAGCAGGGGATGGTGAAAAGGGGTGGAAGAGGAGTTTTACAGACACAGTGGAGGGAAAAATTTAACAGGGGGGCTTCGACCAAACTTTTCCCGAAAAAAACCCCCTTTTTTTCCCCGCGTCTTTCTCTATTTTTCTGGGCGATTGTTTTGGCCAAGGTCATAAAAAACCCCTAAAAGGGTTTTGGAATAGGAAAGGGCTGACCATAGCATCCTTCACAGCTCCCGCTGAAGGGGTCTTCGAGGGGGGATAGGCCCCCAAATTTTCCGGCCCATTGGCCCGGGAAATTTTTGAAAAGTACTCCTAGCTGTGGATGACCTGATGGTTTTTTTAAGGATGAGGGCTCCCCAAAGCTTTCCCGGGGTTTGGGTATCTAAAATTTTGGCCCCAAAGTTAGAAAAAATTTGTCCACCGATCTCCACTCTGGGGGTCAGGGGACTTACTCAAAAAGCCCAATCCTGGGTGGACCTGGAGGAGGGGCACCGCCATGGCAACTTTCTCAAACCTTGAGGAGAAAAAAGGTTTAAAAACCCGAAAATAGGCGGGCATGGGTTTCCCCGAAGTTCCCTAAACATATCAGGGTTTCCCCGAAAAAAGTCGGAAGTCGCAGGTTTGGGTTTTTGCTGTACATTTTGACCCTCAAACCCCGGGGGGGGCACGGGAAAACTAACGGGACGATTTGGGTCCCGGAGTCAAACTAGACTGGGCATCCCCGTCGAAAATGAGATTTTGGGACATAAGGGGGCCCCCCATGCCCTGGAATTGTGTGGTTTAAATAATCCAGGCGGTGAGACCGACAGTCGGTAAATCTACTGAAACCCCAGGGGGGATTTGTTTAGAGTATTGGCCTGCTTTAATGTCAGGGACACCAACAGACAAGGGGCCCTGACTTGATCCCCGCCCCTGTTTCCCCGGGCCCTTTTTGGGGGAAACCCACTCCTTTAAAAGGCCCGGGGCCCCCCTGGAAGACTGATAGTGCATTTAGGGTAAGTGCGACACGGGGCAGGACAAAAGGGGGGGGGGGGGGGGGCACCAAAAAAAAAAAGCGGGAATCGGGTGGTCCAAAATCAGCAAAAAGTTCAGGCAGCGAGGTACAAAAGGCGTGGAAAAGAGGGTAACCGGGGGGATTCCAAAATCGTTTAAAAGTATGGGGGAGCGCCCGGGAAGAGGGCGTGGACAGAAGGGGGTTTCCCGGGGGCCAAAGCCCAAAAGGTTTAGGAGAGCAAAAAAAACCAAAGAAGCAAAAAAGCGAAATACAAGGGAATAACCTATAGCAGGCCCAAAGGGTTGAAGGAAGTGGTGGCATTTAAAAAGGGGAAAGGGGGGGAAAAAAAGAGCCCGAGGTGTAGGGGGCGAACCTGGGCAATCAACCCAGAGAAAAGATTAACCCAGAGATGCTGGAAAGTTCCCGGCCACGGGGTTGGTCAGGATTCAATTAAAAATCCAAAAGAAAACAGTGTTCACCTGATAAAGGGAAGGCCGCAGTTTTTGGTCGGCCGCGGCCCCTCGCCCCGGCCCGAGCCAGACGGGCCGAAGTGGGCACACACCCAGTCAAATTTAAAAAAAAAGCTGCTGGAATGGCTCAGCCCAAACATCTGACCCAAATCCAATTGAAAATCTAGGGGAAGGAAAAAAAGTTCCAGGGGTTATTGAAGGAGCCATGGTTTTTTAAAAGTGGTTTTTGGGGGAAGATGGGCCAACTTCCCCCTTTAGCAAGGGGAGGGGCCCGTTTTCCATAAGGACGCATCTTTAAAACTGTCATCCCCCAACAAAAAAGGGTTTTGTTTGAAGCATTAAATATTTTTCGTAAAGGGGTTTTAATACTTTTTCCTTGGGTCAAATTTTTCTTTTTTACAATAAATTATGGCCCCTTTGGTTTGTTTTTTTTTGCCCCGTTTTGAACAAAATGGGTTGGTTTCCGACATCTGGTGAAAAATTTTATGTGAAAAGTCTTTTAGAAATGATTACTTAGAAAAATTTAAGACATTTTCAACCCCTTATTTAACCCCGGGTTTTTCTAAGGGAATCCTGGCTACAAGTATATAAAAACTTATAGGAAGATACATAGACATAGCAGACACAACATTATACAACCTGACCAAACACTATGCTGTGTATGGTTGATACACCATATGCAATTGCCTTCTTCTGGGGACCACACATTTGGGTTTACTGCACCCTTTTGGCTGTCACACATAAATTTTGTTACTAAATATGTACTGTCAAAAGTTTTTTGGATGGTGGAACTCCTGTTTTTTGTTTCCATTGCACACCCTTTTTCCCCCCTTTTTTTCTGTTATGCAACCAACAAGAAAAAGATTTTTTTTAAAACGAAACGTCCTGTTCATTTGATGCAAGTATTCTATATTCAATAGTTGATTGATTGAAAATATATAGACAATATATGCAATACAAAAATTTACCTCAAGCACATATTATGATGGAGGACAAAACACCCTGATATGAGATTTGGTGCCTTCATGGAAGTTTAGGTCAAGAAGGGGGTAAGAAGATAAGGAGTCAAGTCCTGGATTGCCTGGAGCAGTAGCCCATGTTTTAATCCTGCTAAACGCATATAAGTTTGAAATTTTCCCTTAAAACAGAAGTTTTTTTTTTTATAAAAATTTATGTAAAAGAAATACAAAACCACTATAACATGTAAAAAAAAACCGAAACTTTTGGGTTGGGAAAAGAACACAAGTAAGAATAACTTTTGCATAGCTGTTTTTTTATTTTTTTACGTTCTTAGCATAATCAGAAATATAGTACATGGGGACATGTGCAACCCTTTAAGCATTTTATGAGCAGTGTTTTTTTAACCCTAAACCCTTGCCCTGAACCCCAGGGGACTGGGAAACAGATCCATTTTTCTTCCCCTTTTGTGGCCCCAAAGGCAACATTT